>JAUTXW010000860.1:0-25612 GCA_030620095.1 Kuschelorhynchus macadamiae | reverse complement strand
AGACTGTGAACTAATAAATGTCGAAATAGGGTTGATAGATTTTTCAAGTGTAATTTTTTGTTTTACTGTTAAAGATAAAAGTTCAGTATTATAAATTAGATATTTATATGACTTTAATTACTAACATATATTACGGAATTGCGAACATATCCGCTCCAAACCGAGAACATGCTTTATTATTATGTAAAACAATGGCCAGTTTGCGAGCGAGCTATACGTCTTTAAATATCGATTGAAATAACGTGTAGACATCGACGTCCGTCTAAAAACCTACCGCCATCACAACCCTTTTAGTCGACTTTTTTTGCTTTACATGGAAGAAATCTGAAACTTAAATGGAGTTATTGAGCTAAACTTAGTTTTCTCCCCGGGCATAAAGTTGAGAAGTCATATGGCATTACTTTGTTCAAGATTGGCCTTCAGAAAAATACAGAAAATGTCACATTTTGTAATGATACAACTTTTTAATTTATGTATTTAAAATATAAAGAACATTATATTTTTATTATATATTTTTTATTTTATTTATGTATTTTTAAACTTCTGTGAATTCTACAGTCACATATTTATTGGCGAGTGAGTGAACATCTTCCAGATTGCGACCTAGACACTTCATTATATCAGAAAAGTCTATTTCGCAAAATTATTGGGTTCAATAATTAACAATAAGTAGCTATTACGGTAAGTTTCATGCACGATTACAAAATAAATAAGTTATGACCTTGTTTCTGCATTAATAATTTATTACACGGCTATAAGCGAGATTAAATATAACCGGTTTTTCTTAACTTTATTTGTTTACACGAACATTTTTTGATCTGTGTATTTTCCCGCGACAATACTATTAAATATACAATTAAAGAATATTCCATTTCGTGCAAAAACATTGACTTTTGCTTCCTTCGTAAAAAGGGAAGTATTGTATACGTGAAAAAATCACCCTCCGATATTTTTGGAGATCTTTTCAGGGTCCCCAGATGCCTAAAAACATTTTTTGCCAATTCAGTCGGTGTGTCTGTCTGTTCGCGGTATAGCTAAAAAACTACTTACCCGATTCAACTAAAATTCTGGTCAAAAATTAAGAATCATATGGGGATGCTCCGGTAACATTTTGGTAAAAATTCAATATGGCAAAACAAAATGACGGTCTAGTGAAATGTAACAAAATATTAATCAACTGGTAAAATTTTGGTATGAATCCAAGACGAAACGAACTACGTAATGGACTAATTTCAAAGTTTTTGCCATAATTAATTCTATAGAGATGAACTGTTAAAATTGTGGTGGTACGAATGCAAAATGTTTGTAATCGTGAAAAAATAGCCCTCTTAGGTTCTACATACCTTCATGTTAGCGTTCCTAGATGCCCAAAAATATGTTTTATCAATTCCGTCGGTCTGTGTATCTGTCAGACTAACTTGATATTTTGGATGTGGAGATTACCTGGTAACATATGATAAAATTCGATATGCCTAAAACAAGTGGATGGGGAGCTCGTGAAATGTTAAAAAAATTATCACCAAAAAACTAATTATTTAATTTACCTCAAATTTAGCCACACGATAGAATGCTAAATAGAAATCAACTGATAATATTTTGATATGAATAAGATATGATAAACGTAATTTTTTTTGCAAGCATTAAGTGTAATATAGAGTTAAACTGGTAAAGCTGTGGTACGAATTTAGAATAGCGAGACAAAATGGCGACCGAACAAAGTCTTTAAAAATCAACGTAAAAATCTTCTTATTCAATTAGCTTGAAATTTAACAGAAAAATTAAATTTGATATAGGGATTAACATAACAAGAAGGAGCACTCGAAGCTATTCTCCTTGATATGCCTATCTCGCTCGGATACTCGGATGCTATGCTTTTTCGAGCCCTGAAGTCGCTGCCGGGCCAGATCTATAAACCGGTTGTCGGGTACTTCATTATACAATGAAGTATTGAAATATACCACCAAACATTAATATATACCAGTGCCGGAGCGCGGCGTGAAACAAATTTATTTTACATTTACCAATTTACTTAGTGTTTTGTGTTTGGTAAATAATTAAGGAAAATTACGATTAACTCCGTTCTATTTTTATGGGAAACTTTAATTTTTTTTTGTCCTGATAAGAAATTGTGGTGGAAATTCGAGAAATCCAACCCCAAAACAATTTTGTAAGGCATTCAAAAATTTTACTCAAAAATATCTTCATGCGGTTGAAGGTGCAAAATGTATCCAAGATATAAAGTTTTGGTTAATGTAACTCCTGATATGATAGGAAGAATATAAAAATATCTATGTACAATGACAAAAATAGTTCTTTAAAAGTGTTTGCATAGTGTTTACATTACTGGCTATCTATAAAAAAAAATGGGTAAATTTTCTTTAGTCAAACTCCCTCGTTATGAATCTTTTCTTTTATTAGGAATATTGAAGAGTGGCCCAAATTTAGTTCAGTATAATAGCCGTTACTATTTTAAACATTTTTATTGGGTGCCATTTTTCATCATCTTGGATTCCTATCAATATTTTACTTGTTTCTACCTATGCCACACTTGATTTTTGGGCATAATTAAAAATAAATTCAGTAAGTTCTTTTTACATTGACAAACACCGGCATTTTGTTACGTCATGTTGAATTCTGCCAGTTCATACCAAGGTTTATCCCTATATCACATTTAATTTTTCTACAAAATTTAATGTCAACTGAATTTTAAGAAAATTATTGGCCGCCATTTTGTTGCATCATCTTAAATTCGTACCACAACTTTACCAGTTTATATGTACATCACATTTATTGCTTGTACAAAATTTGAAATGAATCTAATAAGTAGTTTTTTCCATTAAATTACTTTATTAGGCCGCCCGTTTTGTTTTGCTATCTTTTATTCATACCAAAATGTTACCAGTTTATTCGTAACTCTTGATTTTTGTGCAAAATTTGAGGAAATTGGATAATCAGTTTTTTAGTCATAGTTTTTTTAACGTTTCACTAGTCCTCCATCTTGTTCCGGCATATTAGATTTTTACTGATTCTTAATTTTTGCTAAAGTGGAAGTTAACCTGATGAGTAGCTTTTAAGCTATGTCGCGAACTGACACAGTGACAGACAAATTGATAGGCAGACAGACGGAATTGATGAAACTTATTTTTTGGCATACTAAAATTGCTTTAAAACCTGAAAATATGCAAAACCTGAGAAGGTGATTTTTTTCACTATTACATATATTTTATTTGGCCGCCGTTTTGTTCCGCCATCTTGAATTGGTACCACAGGTTTACTAGTTTATCTCTATACCACAATTAGCTTTTTAGGCTGAATTTTTAAATACTTTTTAAACCGCCATCTTGGATTAAAATTTTCAACAATTAATTTCCTTTTTTACTTAATTTTTACAAACAGTACTTTTTATAATTATATTAAGATCCATGAATTAAACAACTTGACGTTTTCTCCGTTTTTATTTTAATACATATAAAGCAAAATAGGCTGCAATAAAAATTATGGATAGATATTTTTAAACTCGTTCCTAAATCACACCGGTAAGTGAACGTTTATTCTTTTTAATCGCTAGTGGTTTGCATCAACCTCGCAAAAGCATGGGCACCTGCACAGCTGTATGAATGTCGGCGCGTTTTTGTAACCACAACATAAAAGTTCCGACGGACTGTGCCTCTTCTTGTCTTGTTACTGTTCGGTGTTATGACGTAACAAAATGGCGGCTTGTGTCCATGTAAAATCTATTTAATTCGATTTATTTTAAATTATGCACAAAAATCAAGTGTGGCATACGTATAAACTAGTAAAATATTGCAGGGAATCCAATATGATGGAACAAAATGACCCCCAATAAAAATGTTTGAAAAGACATTATAAAACTACGACTAATTGACTATGTTCTAAACTAAATTTAGGTCACACTTCACTGTTCCTAATAAAAGGAAACATTTTTTAACGAGGGAAGCTCTAGGTAAAGGAAATTTACGGATATTTTTTTGGTTTGCTTTGGTAATGTTCTGTTTTAAGATTAGAGCAACAGCTTCCCCAAATCTGTAACACCAACAGCTTCCAAAGGGATTTGAACAGTAATGCCATAGACGAGAGAAAAACCGCAATATAACACTATATAGAGTTACAGTTTCAAATTTTCACTGTATCAAATTATATTTTTTCCTTTTATTACATGAGATTTTGGTGAAATTTATTATACTTAATATTTTACTGGTTAAAAAAGTAGGTATATTGTAATAAAAAAATAGCACTTTGTTTATGTAACAAATAATAGCCAGATATAATAAGAAATGTTTATTTAACTAATAACTACAGTACTTTTATTTCGGGGATCCAGATAAGCTTAAAACGATTCTTAACTACTTTATGTTCTTGTTCATTAAACACTCAATATTCCATACAGCATGTTTGTTGCTATTATTCCTGGCAACCCTCAGTAGCATATTGTTATATTTGGGGCAATAATATAATCTGTCTTACCTATCTAAACAGGCAAAACAAAATTAGCATGTCGAAAATTTCACTAGAATTGTATTTTATTAATCAAAAATTTGGGTCTTATCCCTTAAATAGAATTGGAATTTAATAACTACCGAACTTTACTTTAGAACTTAACTTTACTTACCTTTCTATTCTACACAGGCAGCCTCCGTATTTTGCGGTTCCAGAACATGAAATTCCTTAGTCTGGTTTTAGAACTGATATTAATTTTTTGCTTGTCTGTTTCGTCTGAAATATAACAGAAAATTGATTATCGGCTCCTGTCAGACGTAAAATAAGATTTCATGTTAGTTACTATTATTTATAAATACTTACTGGTGGGTAAAAACAAAAATGTAGCCTTGCAAAATTTGCATTGTTTTGTTTTGATTCGAACTATCTGAAAACTAAGTAGGTTAGGAACTGAGGTTATCTATTAATGGTACTTAAATGTCAATGCGCGTCTAGGCGAATACGTTCCTTTTAAAAATCGCTTATCACTAATGTTTTTTTTACTCGCAATTCCCATATATCTTACATGGAATTCTAGTCGAACGATGTTCCGTAGCCGTGAATAAATCTTACTGTAATTTAGGGGAAGGTTACGAAAGGCATAAACGTAGAATTACCTTGATGGAAAATATTTTATAGTTAATACTAAAATAGATATATTGGTATTTTAGATAATGATTATACTTTATTAAAATCATTGTAATATATGAGGAAATTATATTTTTATTTATGAAGTCTGGTAATGTATTCTACATGGGAAAATGTAGAGAGGTCGATATACGCCCTCACTGGTTAGTCTGATTCCGGGGTGAACAGCGCAGGCTCTTCAGAATTTTGTGATACATGGTTTTGGCGTTCGTTCATGAGTTTTTTTTTGCATCCCAAGTACCCATCACTTACCCAAAAGAGGATTTTTCAATACAGTTACAGTAAAGTTCCCGTAGTTTGAGCAGTTGGCACGTCGTTTTTGGCATTTGGCTTGTGCTTTTGGAAGTTCGGAACTTCAATAACCAAAACGGTGTATATATCGATTATTTTCAATTTTATTTTTTTTCAATACTAATAACTAATTGCAAAACAACTTGCAGCATTTTTAATAAACGATTTACTTTTCTTTTTGAATTTAAATATTTTTATTGCTACAAATCCTTCCCTAAGAATACGCATCCTGTCTTTTTCCTCAGCTAGCCCTGTATTTATTATAAATAACTTAACCGGGGCTGAATTTAATTTAAATTTTAAATCTATTGTTGGAGTATGTTATAATAGTGCAGCCAATTTTCGTGAAACAGAGATACGTTTCTTGGTTTTTTTTATAGAATTTGGTAGAATCGAAAAACTCTAACTGGCCAAAGTGAATGTAAGCTTTTTATTGGCATTAAATAAGAGATTCTATTTAATTACTTAATTTAAAAAAAATCAAAATATTTATGTAAAAATGTAAAGCGATAACAGGAAATAAAATATCTACAAAAGCTTATTTTTGAGCAAGAACAAATAAATTAAAATTCATTAATTATTTTTATAAAAAAATATTAGTTAAACATAAACTGAAGCTTTTCTTTTCATTTACATGTTTTTTAATAATGTTATGGTATATTTTACTAAATTGTTTTTTATCAGTTTTTGCATTGATTGAGTTTCCTATATATTTTCTATCATTACATATAATTCTCTTTGTTTTTGGTGGTTTTCGGTTTTTAAAATTTTTACATAATTAAAATCGAATGAATGTTGATTTTTATTAATATGTTTTGTTAGTGCCGTTTTATTGACATTCTTGTGTCCTTGTAGTCTGTGTTTTTAAATACTCGCTGGTTGGTCCGATGTATATACCATTGCAATACAGGACATTTCATAAACTACTATTCTTTTTTCTTTAGGAATTTTTCATTTTAGTTTACTAAAGTTATTTTTTAAATAGGTTATATAGCCTTTGTGACTAACTGTGATGCTATGTTTTTTAAACACATTTTGTAAATTTTCGATATTTGAGATATATACGAAAGTGATATGTATTTTGTAATTCCTTTATTGAGATTTAAATTTTTGTTTCATGGAAGATGACTTGTGTTGTAAAATTTATGGATTCTCTTCTTAAAAATGTTGTTAATATTTTTTTGGATAAATGGTATAAAAAATATGTGGAATTCAGTGCAGTTCAAGTGCATTTAAGAATTCGTGAAGTGGAATATCAGTATAATTTTTTATTTGGTTCCATTTTTTACAAATAATTACTTATAATTAATTTATATATATTTATATATATATATATATATATATATATATATATATATATAAATATATATATATATATGTATATATATATATATATATATATATATATATATATATATTAATTATAAATGTCTTTTAAAAAATGTTTTTTTTATTTTTCCTAAAACATATTGCATAAAATAAATAATATAAGAATTAACAAAAACAAAAATTATCTTACCATGAGACGTAAATCAAAAGGTCAATAACTGCAAATAACATTAAAGCAAAATAAAATACACGTAGCACATTGTCATTTTGTCGAATGAATACATACACAGAACATCTATTGATATATGGTGTAGGAATTCATTCTTATCATAATACTTTTTTAGTGGTTACCGGAGAATTTTTATTATTTAGATATATAATTATTTTAAAAATAGTTCCTTAACTTGATGATGTTGAAAAAAAATCTGTTTACTAAATTAACATGTTTTTTGTCATTAATTGCATTTTTAGTTTTCCCGATTTCAATAGATTCATATATCTCTCTTTTCAGTTTGAGATTCCGTTTTTAAAACCCTGGAAAAATTGAATTTATGATTTGTTTGATTTTCGTGTTTGGTGAGCGCTGTGGGGTTTCCTTTGTCGTATTTATGTGAATTTAGCCTCGATTATAAATACTGGCTAGTTTTGCCAATGTAAACTTCACAGCAGTCACTATATGGGATCTCATACACAACGTTGCTTCTTTTTAAATTGGTGTTTTGCCACAGCTAATATATGTTATATTAGCTGTGGTTTTGCTTTTTAGAACGTTAAAATTTTGATTAAGTAAATTAAAACCTTCATGAGCCACATTTATATTACATTTGGCAAATAAATGCTTCATCTGTTGGGACAAACCTCATACATATGGTAATGGTAAAAAGTTACTTTTAATATTTTTGTCGTATTTATGTGAACTTAGCCTCGATTATAAATACTGACTAGTTTTGCCAATGTAAACTTCACAGCAGTCACTATATGGGATCTCATACACAACATTGCTTCTTTTTAAATTGGGTGTTTTGGTTTTAGAGGGGCTAAAATTTTGACCTAAGTAAATTAAAACATTCGTGAGCCACATTTATGTTACATTTGGCATATAAATGCTTCATCTGTTGGGACAAACCTCGTACATATGGTAATGGTAAAAAGTTACTTTTAATATTTCTTTTTGGAAATTGTATTTGTTTTATTATAAAGTGTATGTATTCTCTGTTAATTTTTTTTTTTAATTAAACGTTTCGGATAACTATTTTCTAGGAGCGCATGTTTTGCTTTATTTATCGAATTTTCTCTATATTCAACATCAGACAGTTGAATTGCTGCTAGGTTTTTATGCATTTTTTTTCAATAAAAAGAACTAAACTTTGTGATTTCATAGTTTTTGAATAATTTTAATAAAAATTTTTGAATTAAATAAATAATGTTTAATGCCCATTTAAAACAACATTAAAAAAAAGGAAATATTCAATTTGGCCGGTTTGCACAAAAAACGAGTTAGTATTTGCAGCTTTTAGCTGTTCTATTGCACAAGTAAAATGATAAAGAAAATTCTAAAAATTTTCAATAGGGTTTTTGTAATTTTGTAGGTTATATACTGACACAGATCTCTAAAACCAACCCTGTTTTATCAAAACTTTGAAAACAAGCAAACTGCTTTTTTCTATTCTCATCGGACCAATAGAAGCCGGTTTATTTGTGTTTTTATAAAAAATATCAAAATCGTCATTTTTTCAACGAACGAAAAAAACCAGGTTTCTGGTCGTGCACAAGCTTAGGATTCTTTTACTCCTTTTTACGAAAATTTCATGTAGACTCACTCCACTTTAAAAGAATTGGAAATATTTTAATTGCTCTACCATCAGAAATAACAATTCTAAATTTTCTAAGTAAAATTAGAAGTATTGAAGGGTACTAATATTTGTTGTTATTTTCTTACTTACAATTTTCCGATAATTAAGCTTCGGTTTCAATTGCCCTTGAACCTATTTATATAATTGTTTTTGCTGCTATGGTTGTTAGTTACTTATTATTTATATTACATTTTTTATAGAAAAGTTCGCTGGTTGAGTAGAAGCATATTGTTTAAAAAAATTTCAATCTTAATTTATCCACAAGCTATGGGGTCTTTGGAAATTACCCGTTCTAAATTGATGGCCATTCGTAAACCTATAATTATGTGTATTAAAGATCTTTAAAAAACATGAATTATTTGCGATCCTAAGGCATATTCCTTTTTATTAGTGATTATCTGGATTTAAGTATTATATGTTCCTAGTTACATGGTGATTTGTGAAAATTTGTAATAAAATAGAATAAGTGGTTACTTTGATACTTCAAATTAATCCTGTTTTACATACACGCTTTAGCTTGCAACTTCCCCTACTCCACTATTTAAACCCTGGGGAGAAATAAATTGCCAAGTTTTTAAGTCGTTGCTAGCGCCAACGAGCGTGCTTCCATTGTCAAAATAAATTATGTCACGGAGAGCATCATCTCGCAGCAAACCTTTTAAAATGAATAAGTTTTTAGTTGACAAGTAAGTACAGTTGTATGCATTGAATACGTTTTGACACTTAGGATAGTTGATAAAATGTTACGTCATACAAAAGGAAATTAGAATTCTCATGATATGTTGTTATTCAAATATAAAGATTTAGGTATGCGTAGGTAGCCATTAAATATTTTCACTGGTTTAACTTTTTTGTCTAATAAATGTACTTGTATATTTAATCCATTCATCTTCAAAGGCAGAATCTTGGTCCTCTGTGGCAGTGACGAAACACCCCACAGTTTTAACGACAATACCTTTGGGGTACCTCTCCAAACATATTTTATATATATATATATATATATATATATATATATATATATATATATATAAAATATATAAGGTGAGAGTGGCGCCGATGGCTGTGTGTTTGCTGTTCGGCGCCCAAGGTCCCTGGCTCGATTCCGAGCTGAGGCAGACTTTGTTAAGAATACATAATGCGCTTGCCTTCTGATGGGTTGGTGGTTGCGCTCTCCATCAGTAATACGCTAAAATCACTTCTCAAATAGCCTCGTTCGGATTAGACGATAAACTGTAGGTCCCATATACCTATTATATATAGTATAGATTACAGCTAAGACACACAGCATAGGTATATGCGAGAGGTAAGCCGATATCCAGCAGTGGATGAAAAGGCTGTTGATGATGATGATGATTAACAATCGGTTTTGTCGTATACTAGAAGGAATATAAAAGGGAAAACAACAACAACAAATGGACTTTATCAAAACAAACTTAGGTTTACCTAACCAAAGCGCGCAATATTTGAGCGTTTCCGGAAAAGTCCGCAATTATTTCATTTTTCGGAGTTTTCCTACTGAGTAATCAGAAAAACTTAGTTTTACTAAATATACGAATTAGGCAAAGTCATTCTTACCTATGTTTATCACGATAATAATTGGTATTTAGTAGTGGTGTTGAACCCGAAAAAAAATTGTTCAAGCCAAGTTAAATATACCAAAACAATAGACTTGTTTAACGATTTTTGTTTTTATGTAACAACTATTATTTTTGATTATACATTTATTTTATTAAAGTCGAAAATGTCAACCAGCGTCTCATCCTTTTATATTTTTATTGATTAATGTTCACCTTTCAACACAGATCATACTAGAATATATTTGTAAACATTCGTTTTGAAGTTATAAGGCTATTTATATACTATATACAGTGAAACTTGGGTATTTTGGTCCTAATTTTTTTATATATAAAACGGAGACTTTGTTTGTATGTAGCATTTTTTTTATTTTCATATGTTTTGGCAAGTTTTTGCCTTCATCACTGTTTCTAAAACAATATTTTTATTTTATAAAGGACGCAAAGATTTTTAAAAAATATATATAAATACGAACCAAAGAAAATTACAAACTTAATTTAGTTTTTAACTCACCTAAGAAGGTAATCTCCGACATCATAATAAAATATTAACAATAAAAATATCTATAAACAAACTTTCTGGCACAGTATACGACATTCAGTTTTAAAACATTACATACACTAAACATTCAAAAGTTAAAATTCGACTGACTTGGATTAGATATTTATATCAGATATTTAATATTATCAGGTGTTCTGTTGTTTTTTTTTTCGATTTGATAAAAATCGTAAACTTAATTGTTTTGCATTTTTGGTATTTTATTGTTTTTGAAATTAGCGTGGTTAATATAAGTTTATTTATGCGTGATGCAGACAAGATTGTGGAAATTTAAAATTAAAAGGTTTATCGATTTTAATTTGAAAGTGATCATATAAAGTCAAAGAAGGCTGGATTATATAGTTATTTTAAGATGTAAATATGGCGTAAATTTTTAATTTCAGTTTTGTGGTTTATTGAATTTTCCTCTTTTTTATATATAACATCTCCAAAAACTCCCTTCCCCCAAAATGTTTGTCTCCTAAAAGTTTATATGTTTTGTGAGAGCTGTTTTATTTTTTTTATCGTATTTATGGCCATTGATCCGGTTTTTGAGATATTGTGTTTTATTTTTTTTATCGTATTTATGGCCATTGATCCGGTTTTTGAGATATTGTGTGGTTTGCCCTATGATTACAGCGGGACATTCGTTGCACGGTATTTTGTAAATTGAATGCTTTTTTTATAGGGGTTTTAGTTTTAAGTGAGCTAAAGTAGTTTTTTTGGAAGGTGTTATGGCTTTTGTGGCAGAAGTAGATGTATTTTTTAAGGTGGATTGAATATTTTCGGATAAGCCTTGTATATATGGAATAGATTCATACTTCTTTTTAGTTTTTGTTTCTGTGAAACTGCTATTATTAGGTTTATTTATATTTTCTAGGCGGGATTTAAAAAGGGGAGTTTATTAAGTTTTTTGGGTAGCTATTTTTGATCAATATATCTTTTGCTTTTTGGATTGCTGTCGTTTGATATTTGTTGCTACTTAATTTTATTGCCCTATCAGCTAGGATAATTATTACTGATTTTTTTTTTGGCATATGGGGTGTTGTGAATGGTAATTGATGTATCTGCCTGACCATGTTTTTTTGTCTACCATTCAGTTTTAATTTCATTATGTGTTGTGCAACGTCATGTCTAAAAAAAATATTTTACAATTAGTTTCAATTTCTGTGGTAAATTGTACCTTTTCGTAGAGGTTGTTAAATGAGTTTAGAATATAATGACATTTATCTCTGAGTATTAACTTTAGGCAATCATCCACGTACCTAAAAATGAAAGGTAATTTGAAGTCAAATTTTTTAATAACATTCTCTTCCAGCTCTTCCATTACCATTTGCTATACCACTAGAAATTAAGGACCCCATTGCGCATCCTTCCAGCTATACATAAAATAGGTTGATTTTAGAATCAATTCTACGGCAGTCGAAAATTCAATCAATGATATGTCGGTTTCACTGAAATAATGTTTGTGCTTATTTATTTATTTATTTACTATGTCTTATTAACTAAAAAGAAGTACAGAAAAAATAATTTTATTAATATTTATAGTTTGTAAAATATAAAGGAGACTCTTTGCTTTTGCTGAAGGGCAGCCACAACTGTAAATCTAACCACCAATGAAACATTTATAAAAAAAGCTATTATCAAAATACACGCACACAAAGAAGGATGGATTTTGCGATAAGTTAAAAATGTTTTTATTTTATTTTAATATTTAATCTGAAAATAAAAGCCATATCTAGTACATATACATATCATCAGTTTGTATGCATATACTCTAGAGAAATGTAGCGAAACGGAAATAGGTAGAAATAATTCTTATATTTTCAGTAATAATATGTATGGAATAAATTATAGATTATTAGATCTAGGTCATCAAATTTTACCCGAGTGGTGCAATAATTTTAACTCGTTTTAGAATAGATTTTGTATTTGATCGGGGTCAGTTGTACTGCCAGTGTATATTTAAATAGATAATATTGGTATTGAGTTTCATTCTGAAAATTTATTAATACAAATGAACAGAAATAAATAACTAGATATTATTTTTGTTAGGTGCTTTTAAAGGAGATATATTAATGAAAAGAGAAAAAATACATACATTTAAAAAAAGGTTATTTATTATAATTTCAATTTGGTTTATTTTTTGCCCTATTATTTAGGATGATATTTGGTATTTTATTGCACACAATTTTTTAGTTTCAAAAACAAGCTGATTAATTCACATATAATTATATTAAAACATCAAGCTGCATTTTGTGTAGGAATAAAACTAATTGAAGTAAATAAGTAAATTAACTATTAAAAACAAAATCTTATTTAACTTAAAGTGCTTCAATCAGACAGTGTACCCCAAAACTCTAATAAATAATGGAATATCAATATCACTTTATAGTTACCTAAATTAATGCGTTGAACCAGGATAAACTCCAAAATGTAGCCGATAACCCGTAGTTATTTATCTTTGTCTATCTCTCAAGCTTTCCCTCTTCTATGTGTATCTACACATATATGTACATAAAACGTACACACTGACTGACTGATCACCATAACGCTGAAACAGTTAAAGATAAAACGTTTAAATTTGGCAAGGATTTTTTTTTGGGTGTAGGTGCGACATGCAAGAGGAATCGTTAAAACTCACCACCTCAGGGGATGAAAAGAAATAAAATGTGTTCTTATTTTTTTGTCATATTTCTTCAGTTATATGATATTTTAAGATAATTGTTTTGACAATGACTTTAAAAAAATAATTACTTCCTACGTTAATTTGAATTATTTGTAGGAAAATTATTTTGTGGAATGATTTCCTATTCTATTTTGTTCCAGAAAATATCAAATAAAGACCATCCTGACCAACTACCACTTGAAACATACCCATCCAGAACAAACACTATAAAACATTACTAATATAAAAAATATACAAGATTTTTTTACTTACCGGCTTTCTTGGAAAGATTAACATCGGTTAACAAAAATGTATCAAAACAACGAATTAAAAATAACTAAAAAAGCATAAAAATCTTTTATTATATTATATATTTGAATTGCTGAGTGACTGAGAGGAGAAATAGGAAAGTATATATAATATAATATATATATATATATATATATATATATATATATATATATATATATATATATGTTATATAAATTGCGTCAGTAGTTTCAGGTAAGCTGTCTGTGACTATTCAAACTCTATTTACTTTAGATCTCAATATTTCGTCAAAATTTTATTGACTTCATCAGGAGACAACTAGTTGTCTTTTTGTCATTTTTTATATATTTTATTAGAGCTTCTCCTAAACGGTCAGAATTTGTTATAAAATGAACCATCGATAATATCACTTTTTTGAAATTGTAAGATACCCTATACCTAACTTCAGTTGTTTTCAAAATATTTTGTTTTATTTTATTTTCTTATTTTATCCTGATTTGGTACTATAAGATACGGCTTGAAAACCTGGCGATCAAAATCAATATTTCGAAAAGCAACTGAAATTTAAAAAAAGTACAATTTTCGTTTTCAAAATATATGGATATATTTGCTTTTACCTTTAAAAAAATTAGGTTTATTAAAATCATGGTAGCCATGGATGACACTACCATTTTGAAAATGAAACAAAATATGAATGCTATCGATAATATGTCATTTTCTGGTAATACAGTTTTGAAGCAGCTGAAATATAATATGCATATGTATAAATAATATACCATCTCATTTTCATTTTCTGTATACCTGCTCCATTTTTTTTTATTCCACAACGAACTCTCGAGATTTATGAAAAGCCCTAAACGTTTCATGTTGACAATTTTTTGAGAGCTCTTCAAATAAGGAGCTAGCGGGGGTCAGTATATAAAAAATGACCTTGTACCAGTTTACAAGACGCGCAGCGATGACTATAAAATCTTGGTCGTCTGTAGCTATTATAACAAAAAAGTTCAATAACCTAAGATGGTGCCCAGATGCTCGAGATTTTCGACTTATGTAACAAAATAATCTTTTTCGAGAAATGTTTCTTATTAACTTAGAATCTAATGCCATAAAAAACAAAAGCAACATTCAGAATCTTAGCTCCATTTACAATTATGTTTTACTACTACCACATAAAAAAATTAGCTGTCTTGCGTGGTCTTTCTGGAAAATGAAAAATAATAAAATTAAATTATTAAAATTTTAGCTACATAGTCTTTTTTAAAGAACTTTATTAGTAATTAAAAGTGTGGCGTAACGGTTAAACTAAGCGAAATTCTGAAAAAAAAATGGCGAAGTCGGATTTGTGGCGTATTGCAGTTACCGCAGTAATAATAAAACTGTATTTTTCAACTTTTTAGCAAACTAAATCAACCACAAAGTTTATTTTTCACTAATTTCGCAGTAATTAGCATTTTAAAAAATTGAACTGAATCGATCTAAAGCAACATAAAACTTTTCTATACGTTCTAACTAGGTAATATGTAAAATCCATAAAACTTTCTTTATTTCTCGAAACGGCGCGGCGTTTATTGAATTTTATTATTAATTGTAAGTGTTAATAGTTTAAGCCCCTTGCTGGCAGAGATATTTTTGGATACCTTGGAAAACAAGATTAACAAGCACCCCCTTTTCAAACATTTTATATACTGGCATAGATATGTTGATGATGTTTTAACATGTTTTACGGGAACTGAACGTCAATTAAATATTTTTCTTGATTATATCAATAGCCTTCATCCTAATATAAAATTCACAATTGAACTAGAAGCAAATAACAGCATAACCTTTCTAGATTTAACGATTAAAAAAATAAACAATAAACTTGATTTTTCGGTATATCATAAACCAACACATACAGATACTACTATACACAATTCCTCATGTCACCCAATTCAACATAAATTAGCGGCTTTCCAGAGTATGATTCACAGACTTATCTCATTATCTTTAAATAAAACTAATTATCAGACCGAGTTAAACATCATTAAGCAGATAGCAGTTAACAATGGATATTCATTAAACATTATTGATAAAATATTACAAAAAAAATTATATAAAAAAGCTATATCTATGATATATCCAAATATTAATGAAAAAACTACTCCGTACAAAGGTATATCCTATATAGGTAATTCTAGTTCTAAAATAGGTGCATTTTTAAATAGTTTAGATATTAGAATAGCGTATAAAACAAATAATTCTTTAAGTAGATATATCAAAAATAATAAAACTAAGTCTGATAAACTAGAACAATGTATACCAATTAAACTGTGGAGATTGTGACAAAACATATATAGGTCAAACAGGCAGACATTTCGGTAAAAGAATAGAGGAGCATTATAAATGTTTTATTAAAGGGAAAACCGAATCTAATTATTCAAACCATTTAATTGAGAGCGGTCATACATTTAATAAAAATTTTAAAATTTTATACCTTGAAAATAAGGGTCATAAATTGAATATACTCGAGTCTCTAGAAATAAATAAACTCAAACATTCAAATTGCTTGCTAAACGATCAGGTAGATCTCGATAATTCACCCTTGTTAAATATGTTCTAATAATTTTAGGTAATTTCTTTTTATTTATTGCTAGTACGTAAAAATTCCCAGACCTTTTTTAAGGCATTAAAATTTCCGAATGGCTGTATTATACTTAGTTATATAAATATCACCTTAACTTGTAAGCTTGTGCATTCGAGATGTAACGTCCGAAGAAGCTACTATGTAGTGAAACATGTCACGTTGTTAAATTAAATATAGTAGAAGTGTTCTAATAATTTTAGGTAATTTCTTTTTATTTTATTGCTAGTACGTAAAAATTCCCAGACCTTTTTAAGGCATTAAAATTTCCAAATGGTTGTATTATACTTAGTTATATAAATATGACCTTAACTTGTAAGCTTGTGCATTCGAGATGTAACGTCCGAAGAAGCTACTAAGTAGTGAAACATGTCACGTTGTTAAATTAAATATAGTGTTAGTAAAAAATAGTGTTTGTTTTTTACATTTTACATCATATTATTATAGATTTCCACCGAGTATCGGCTGACACAATTATATTGTTAATAGTTTCGTTGATGTTTAATGTTAACGTAGTCTTTTTATCTTGTCCATATTTATTCCAAAGTTTTTACAATTGGGGGAGAACTGCACGCAAAAAGTGAAAAACCAGCGACAAGGTCTAGTCGAGTTGAAAGTAAGAAGAAAAGGTACCTATGCATTTAAAAAAACTTCCTGCACGTCCGACCTCAAAAAAATGTGTTATGTATAGGTAATTTAAATTACATTTCGGTTAAAAATGGGTTCAAAAGGGTTCATGCGCTGTAGAAATACAAAGACATGAGTACGATTTGCCATTTCAAATTTTGAAGCTACGTAGAAAAAAGATCAATGTAAGGCGGTAAAGAGCCATTTTGTGGAAAAACAAATTATATGCGAAGGCATGTGCGTCAAAAAATGGTCGAAAATGGACAGATCTACTTTTATTTTATAACTCTAGATTTGATTTTTTCATAAAAATTCGTATTTAGCGCCCAACTCTACATATTTCCCCTATATTATATGATTAAAATCACATTGAAGCTCATACATATCTCTTATAGTTTTAACATAATATTGCAGCGGCGGAAGGCTTGCAAATGATCCATATTACTGCATGCAGTTCCCCCTTAAGTGGCCATTAAAATATCTTTTGAAAAAATTATGTATATAACAACCATTTTCTTTAAAAATACAATAGGGTATTAGGTAGCTTATTTCCTTTTGACCTGAGGGATATTGAACACTGTGCAGGGTGGGCCAATGAAAACGAAACAATGCCGATATTTCACATACCGTTCATTTAAAACAAAATCGCTCGGACTCGTCGATTTTTATTTTCTTTGGGGAATGATTTGCCCATATCCCCAACCTTGTAACTTTCACTCCCTAGCGGGTGTGAGTTTTAACCTCAAAATCTTAAATGGGACTAGGGGTCGAGCGAAACCTTATTTTAAAGGCAATCAAATTCTGTTTTCATCGCATCTTATTTTTTCAATTTTTGATGCAGCCGTTTTTGAAAAAATAAGGACAGAGTAATGAAACCATTGCTCTGTGAAAAAATGTTGGGATTGATTTTTGTGTCGAGAAAAAAAGTTTTTTTCGCTTATTTTGAACTTTGTCACTTTAACCTCCGGTAGGGGTATACTGCAACCCTTAAAATATTAAATGGGATTAAAGGTCATTAAATTATCTTTTCAAGTCCTAGCAATTTTTAAAAATTAAGTAGGTTGTTAAGCAGTTAATAAGTCAACACTGATAAAACTGTAAATTTGTTTGAAACGACCTTGACGTTAATTTTATTTATGACACAGTTTTTCTAAGAAAAATAATTTTTTTTTGGAGATTAGCTTCACGGTATGAGTATGGTTTTGTTTTACAAAGAAACATGAGGCACATGTAAATTTTGTTTATCTATTGTTCATGATAATAAGTGCTAAAAGTATTGACCTCCTGCATCCATGCAATAGCCATTTTGTTCAAAACTGTTCCGGACATTATGGAGCATTTCTGGTGTGATGGCCCGACATTCATCAATGATCCGCTGACGTAAATCATTTAATGACTGTAGCTGAGTTTTATTAATCTTAGTTTTTAAGTGACCCCATAGAAAAAAAATCTAAGGGGGTTATGTCAGGAGATCTTGCAGGCCATTCTATTGCTCCTCTTCAGCCGATCCATCTACCAGGATACGTCCGGTTTAAAGATTCACGAATAGCAGGGGTATAATGATAATATCTTGTTGAAATTACAACTCATTGGCATTGTAATTGTTAATGTTATTATTTTCAAGCGTTTTTCTCAATGCCGGATCGATATCGTCTTCTAATAATTGCAGATACCTTTCTGCATTTGGATTTCCTGGGAGAAAAAAAGAACCAATTAAACAACCGCAATAAATTCCAATCCATACGTTTATTTTCTCAGAATATTAAGTGTGAACCTCCTAGGGTAGATGTGGAATTTCCTCAGACCAATACTGACAATTGTGACCATTACTGGTCCCATTTAGAAAAATGAACACTCATCGGAAAAACATGTTCGGATTATTTATTATTCATTCGCTCATAATTTTGCAAAATTCCAAATGTCTATCAAAGCCATCTTCGTTTAATTGTTGTACCTACAATATGAATTTTGTAGGGGTGAAATTTAAGTGTTTTTAAAATTCTGCGAATACTCGTACGAAATACGCCATCGACATGAGAAAACAAGAAGTTCCACTGCTTCGTTTCCCGCTGTCATTCGATCCTGTCTCTCTAAACTTTGCTACCATTCTGCTACCAGTTCGGTGAACATGTTTATCTGGATTAATTTGATTAAATACCTGTTCTTCAATATTAGCACATCTACCATTTTCATAATAGAGTTCAATCGACGATATTCTTTCTGCAGTGGAATAAACCATTTTAGATCAAAATAAATAGTCGCAGATAAAACCCTATGAGATAATAGATTTAAGTAAACTAAATTTAAATAATTTTTAGCCTGCAATAATTTCACAACACCAAAAATTTTTAATATTTGACTAATTGTAAAAAAACTAGTACTTACTACTTTTTTTAGAACGAGAAAGTTGGAATTTAAATTAACTTTTTTGAGTGATAAATGTAATGAGAAATATAAAAACATTTCCTTATTTTTATGTGGGATCTATTGAAAAGATGACCATTAAAATGAGGTGTCACATGAAGTTTAGTCCCATTTATTTTAAGGGTTGGAACTCATCCTTGCGGAGGGATGAAGTGACAGAGTTGAAATTATGCATAAAAGATTTCTTCTTCGAGATAAAAATCAACGGGTTTCAAAATTTTCTTCATCGAGCAATAACAATGAGAAATCGTATTTTTTTTATTTTCTTTGTTTTTTCTTTGTTTTCTCATAAACGGCTTTATCAAATTTGAAAAACTAAGGTGCGTTGAAAAGAGATATTAATTACCTTTAAAATGAGGTACCAATCGACCCCTATTTCCATTTAAGATTTTGGGGTTGGAGCCCACCCCCCTGATTATGGGCAATTTTTTTTAAACGTACAGTATATGAAGTGTCAGGTGTTTCGTTTTGAATGGCTCACCCTGTATACTATTATTTAGTGGATTTAAAAATTTTATAAGTATATTTTTTTTTTACTGGAAGTATATAGATATATAACTAGATATAGCTGTATGATTTATCTATTTTATGTTAGAATCGTATATTCATAACCAAGGTGACAAAACGATTAATAGGAATTCTAAAAAATAAATAATATTTTGATTTATTTTAGATTTGGCGTAGTTTGAAACTACGAGTAGTAACTTTACATATATGGTTCTCTAAGCCACTATAAAGTAAAAAAAAGTATGTATATGATTCGATGAGCAAAGAATATATGAAGTGTTACATTTAAAAAATTTAGTTAATATTTTTATTAGATCAACAAAACTTGCCAGCAAATCAATACATTTTTTTTATTTATAACAATAAGTTAAGAATTAAGACAGTTACGCTAATTAAAGGTGTGTATGAAAGGTATAACAACAAATTCAGGTTCATGTGAGGAATAAAATACTTGAGTTTTGCAGGTTTTTAAATAGTTTTGTCATCTATATATCATATCGAGTATTATATTAAGTATTTAAATTCTCACAAATCACATTTGCAAATAGACGTTATTATGAAATGGGTAACTTTAATGTTCTTATATTTTTGGAATAACGTAAGGTTGAAACTCGAAATATACAGCCCGTAACAAAAGTAATTAACCTATATTAAATTGCTTTTTTAAAATCTGACTAGAGTTCTCAATACGTTTTCCGAAAGTCAGTAGTTTTTGCGAAAATAAGGGTCTAATATCCATAATTTGATAAATAATTTAAATTCAATTATACTAGCAAGAGAAAACAGCGTCTCAATTTTAAAAGGGGGTTGCAAAAAACAACGGAAATAATATAATACAAAAAAGAAATACATAATACAACACACAATAAATTAATGAAAGCAAGTAGTGTTTAAAATGTTGTCCATTTACACCCTCCCTATGATAAGTGCATATATTAAGTATCCATCAGTTTGCAAAATTTTGTTAAATTTGAGGTAATGACCCTATATTTAGTGTCTATTACTACATCTGTCTGCAGAATTTCGTTAAATTTCAAGTTAAGGTAAGAAAGACATTGCATTTTTAAAAATAAATTAATTTTTTATTCCGTCCCTGACGTTTGCCATGTCACCTAGGAATCGTATATTAATCCACCTGTCTGCAAAAATTCTTTAAATTTCAGATAATGATAAAGAAATATTGCATTTTTTAAAATAAATTGTCACCACATCTAGCGAAAGACCATATATTAAGTACGTACTTCTCCATCTGTCTTGGCATCATACTTAGGAAAATACCATATAATAAGTGTATAGTACTCATCTGTCCGCAAAAATTCGTTGAATTTGAGAAAATTATAAAAGAGATATTGCATTTTTAAAAATAAATAAATTTTTTGCTTTACTACTGACGTTTACCACCCCGTCAAAAGAGTTTGCGAAGTTCTGCTGCAATTAGATTTAACATGTAAATATATATTTTTGTTCTTGAAACATCCTAGAACTATATTTCTTGTATATTTATATTTTATGTCAAAGGTTTATCTGGTTCGCATTAAAATTTTTGTTGCTGGCTCCTTGTTGTTAGCTACAAGAAGCTGGTTTGACGGATATACCATTTTAATTACATTTTATATTTTAATGCGTCAAAGCAATTATTAAAAACCTATTTACCTATTCAACCTTAATGTAATATCTAGCGATTCGTCTGCGTTTATAACATACTGTATTCTGCTGCACAACATATTTTAAGACTTTTCTTTATTAAATTCAAAATATATTTAAGTATGGCACATATTTACTCTAAACATTTCTCGATTTATTATCTATTTCGTCAAATGCTGCTCAATTAGCTGTTTAAAATAATACTCGGACGATCTTTCTCAAACTTGTGTGAGTTGAGGTACTCACATTTTCTTCTATCATGCAAAGAAACATTTCTCTTCTTCCTTTTCTTGTTATACCATATTGATAAGAATATTTTTGCCCGTGACAGCAATTTTGCAAACATGCACCACACACAAATAAGACAATTATAAGTCGCGTGTACCAAAACACTTCCCCTTGGAAATCGTAGTTACCTTAAAACGCTAGAAGGCTAGAGAAATATACGTTTATATAAATAATAAAGCATATTTGTGAGAGCGTAGAATTTTTTTTGGTATAATATATATTGCACTAAACATAATTTTAATTCATCATAATAATATGCATCAACCAATCATTAAAATCCTTTTTAAAGTACTCAGTAATTACACACATTAGTCTATTTTATTTTAGAAATAAACACTGAGCTTATTAGAAATGTCACATCCTCGGTTAAATCAGTGTAGAAATAATTATCAATAAATAAATTGTGTAATAAAAATCTTTTCACTGTATAAGAATACTGCCAGCGGACAAAATAACCAAAACAAAATTGGCTCAATCATTGGAAAATCTTTTCAGCCTTTCAGAATTACATTTCCAGGGTCGAATAAGGGTTCAAATTCTAGCGATGATACGAAATATTACCCTTAAATTTGATTATGAGCAGCCTTACCATTCCCTGGAGCTAGTTCGGAAAATGTTTTTAAGGAGGGTGCTTGCCTTGTTAAAATATTGGCCTAAAATTTGCCTAACTTCACAGACGATTGCCTCCTCGGTAATATAGGCATATGAGGGTCTAATATGCCTTATTGAGTTTTAGGCGTATCAATACATTTGCTATTGTTCAAAAATGTATCCTAAGCATTTTTTTTGCAAAAATGGGCGATAAAAAATTGCTAACCTAGATTAATGAAATCGTTGAATCTCTAAAAAGCTTTTGTTTCAATTTGTTATAATATGACAATTATGAGCATAGCTATTTATCTAGCAAACTATAATAAGTGATATTTTAAACAACGCATAAATATTTGCAAATCGAATGTTTTATTTTTTTAAATGTAGACTTTTTGTACTTTCTTTAAAATTATACTAACATTAATTTTTTAATAAGCAATTCCAATTAATTTTCTTATTAAAAAAATAAATAAACATTTTTACAACATATACCTACTTATTTTTATAATAAAGAGAAAACGAGGTTGAACTCAAAAAGATAGCCAAATAGTTACAAAGGCTTATTTTTAAACAAAGAAAAATCAGTTTTATTTATTAATATTTTATTTTATTTTTATTGACTATTTTTCAATAAAAGGAATTATTGGTAGTGGTTTAAATATGAAATAAAATGTATTTAATTTAAAAACAAATTTAAGTAATGTGCAAAATGTTAAGCTTTTGTAACTTTCTAGTTTTCTTTTTGAGTAAGGTTGCTTTTTTAAATTTCATGGAGAAGCCCACATTATTGCCCTCAGCATATCCAAAGCATTCAATCAAATATGGCATGACACATTTCTCAACAAATTTCATGCCTATGGTCGTATTCCAAAACTTTATACTTGAAATGCCAGTTTTATTTCCGACAGAAGTATTTCTGTAGTGGATGGTGGTCATTCATCTGACTTTCACAAATTCAGCGCAGGCATTCCCTATTTTCCCTGCATATCAATAATCGGCTTTTCTTCTACCAGCAATCCTACTAGTTATGCTGGCGATAATATCCTCCACTCTCCACACACAATTTCCCAAATCTGTTTTCAAGATTGAAATTGATGATAGGCGTAATGACTTTAACCCTACTCGAGGACCTCGTTAAAATCATAGAATGAGTTCCTCAAAGAACCTTGTTTAGTTTAACGCCACTACGATACAAACATTTTACTATTTCACAAATTATCTCCCAATATCGACATCATCCAAATAAATAAATAAAGGCTTAACGCCAAAAATACTTAGCCTATTTGGTATCACTTTTCAGAGAGATCTTCGCTGGCATAATCATATCACTTCAATCTCCACAGCAGCCGTGAATAAATTGAGTTTCTTTTTCCGAGCTCACAAATACTTTTCTTATCCAAACTTATATACCTTGTACACTTCGTAGTCAAATCGAGCCTTCAGTATTACTCCCATGTATGAGGATCAATCTTTAGTATACTTGACTTTGCTCAAAGAAGAGCTATTCGTCTCTTATGATGCAAACATCACAAGAAAGCTTGCATCACTGTCCCTGTTTTGCAGATACTACCACGGATTCTAGTCTCATAAGTTAATGATGCCCTCTGACAGGGAGATATAAGCATCACTCAACATTCATCCCTTCCAACTGCAAAGACCAAGGCGTCCCAAGGCGTATAGATAAAAAAATTTATGGTTAATCAAACTTGGGTGAAAAAAGAACATATGCACACTAACCCTAAAATTTCGGTTTGGTTGTTCAGAATCGTAGATAAGTCACGGGTAGTATTCCATATTTTTGGATATCTGTTACAAGTATGTTTCACTTTTCATTTTCCCACTAATCTTTTGACGTTTTCGCAGACGATGAGTACGTTCATTTCTTTTCAATTCTTGCTTTATTAAAACTGAGCAACTTAATAAATAAATTATTTCAGCTTAACAAGTTGCTGAATTAAAACTTGCATTCCAAAGTTCATAAAAATGTTCACAGTAGCTTATATAACAGTCTGTATTATAAGCCGACGCCGCCGTTAAGAAAAGACGATAACTCTAGTACCTGTAGGAAAATCAATTTTACAGGTGTACCTGCAGGTGTAAAGATAACCATAATTTTTTTACATTTGAAAAACAAAATTAAAATATCTATATCTAACATATTCGGTTTTTATAATTAAATTGTTTTATTTTACTTTTTTTTTATACGGCTAGCCTGGAAAAAACTACATCAGTTAACCTAACTGTATTTTTTTTTGTTTTTTAACCATCTCTGTGTAACCTTATCATATGTGGGCGAGAGCATGGGACATTGTTTGTCAACATTTAACACATGTTTGACAGTTTTGTTTACGTGTTGATAAATGTTAAAATTCTTTAAATGTTAAATCTTTGCTTTTCGATTTTGAACAGAAAATTGTAAACAATAGTTCAATGTAAATTTTAATTTTTTATTTAAGCTCCACAAGAACGACATTTGAATGTCAAATGCGATATTTCTTCAGAATTTGAACATACATTTGGTTATTAGGTTGGTCATGCTCAGCCCTTTTTATAGGCATATGTTTTATATGAACTTTTTAAGTTCTTTTTGCACTTATTTTACATCGCTTTTCACCCATTTTAAGAAGTACTGCCTTATCTTACTGGGAGGAACGAACTTCACCATAACCTCATCAGCTGACTAATTTTTAATTATGATCCGGCACATTATTTGCTGACTTTCGCACTGTTTTGCGTCTCTTCTATAGGATATCTACCAATAACTGAAATCTAAAACATAGTCTCACTCCATTTGACCATATTTTTCGACTCAGCCTATTAATAGGCGAGTTTTGCAACATTTTGTCTCATACATTTCGAACCTCTTCTTGATAGGCACTCTAGAAATCACCGAAATTTAAAACCTAGCTCAAACTTGACCTGAAAAATTTACGGTTACCATCCAGCATTTATTTGCTGACTTCTGCAACTTTAAGTTTTGCACCCCTTTTATAAGCGTACTAAAAACTATTGAAGTTTTAAACCTGGCTCCTGGATTATTTTTGCAATCTGTACCATTTCATTGCCAGACATTAAACGTATTGAGTAATCAGTGGAACAATTCAGTATCAAAATATGGAATATTTTTTTTGTTACTGCTTTAGTTTTAGAAATAAATTGAAAAATAATTTAAAAAATCCGCTATTTTTTATTGCTTGAATTTTGTATCAACTATAAAGTAGAAATTACAAATTACGTGGTTAT
>JAUTXW010000859.1:135000-258040 GCA_030620095.1 Kuschelorhynchus macadamiae | reverse complement strand
ATATTTACAAAAATGTTCGATACAAGTCTTTAATTCCCATTTAATTTTGATAAACATAGTAATTAAGTAAAATCTGAAAAAAGACTGTCTGTTCTGGCGTAATAGCAAGACCCATTAACTCTATAGGTTGCCTCGAGCGATGTTGACCTATCCCAACTCGGTGTGAGCGATCTACGTCACTCGGCGACCGTTTTGCTTTAGCACGGTATTGTCCATATCTCTTCTGTGTGCGTTTAATTACACATATTAATCTTTTTTTGCTCAAAATTGAAACTTTTTTGTTACAATAAAATGCAGCATTCAAGATATAAGTTATTATAATTTTAAACTTATGTTTAGGCATGTTGATTCAAATTTTAACCCAGTTTTTTTTTGCTGAGTGCATTTCAAAAGTTCGCATAGTATTTGAAAAAATGATGTATTTTTAAAGTCTCTAAAAAATAATCTTGTAAAAAGTTTTAGACTGACAATATATGACAAATAGTTGAATAACTTTAGGAAATGTATATTTTTTATACAAGGTCCCAGTAGTGTGTTCTCGGTTTTGGTGATAATGGTTAGAGATAGAGAAAAAGTTCAAATATAAATATTAGTATATAGGATGACATATAGCCACTTAAATAGTTTTTCATATATGAAATACCTTATATTTTATTACACATTTGAATTTTATATAAAATTCTACGTCTACTTCATATATAGTCCAGAGGCCTAAGTTTAATTGTTGTCGAGATATTGACATTTAAAAACTGGGATTTTCAATTTTGAACAGCTGTAGAGTCTAAACCAAACGGTTCAAATTAGAACAATACGGTTTGCACTTTCCTGATTTAGTTTTTAATAGTCTACCATACATTTCTTTTCTATTTCTAACCGGTACCAAGATAACAACCGAGAACACACTATGGGGACAGCTTATGTATATTATAAGGTTTTTTGATATTTTATTTAACACAACTGACAACTATCACAACGAAAACGTCAAGCTGAATAAGCAACAAACTGGCCGCCTTGTCAGATCGGGTGGCCAGTCGACGTCACGAACTCCGTCTCACCCGCGAGTCCCCCTCGCCCGATAGCTGCTCATCGAGGTAACCTTAGTGTTAATGGGCCTTGGCGTAATAGATCTTTTAATAAAATTTTGAATTTTAGTATTTAGTTGCAATCGAACACGAAACAAAAAATGACCGCACTCTGGAATACACCCACACCTTGTATAATTTTATTTATAAATAATTACACATATTAGTTTTTAATAAAAAACATTCTAAGCCTGTGACTTATTGGAACGCGGATTAAGTATTTAAAATAAAAAATATAAAAAACGCATAGATTTCAATATCAAACACTAGCAGCAGAATTGGATTGACGCCATGAGAGCTTTTGATCAGGAAGCTGAAAACTAGAACATATCAAATTTTCTAAAAAAATTACTGAAAGCCATTTCCCATAAATAATGTGCGGGATCCTTTGACAGTATTCGAAATATTTATTATTACCAGTGCAAACTTCTTTTGCCATGCGTTTAGTACTGTAGATGCCCTTTCTTGATTCCATCCAATATGGTGCACTTTATAATGCCCCGACCAAAATTGAAAAAGCTCATGTTCCCCCATAAGCTGTACCACTGTTTGCAGAGCTTTAGCCTCTTTTATGTGGCCACTTTTGTTCTTTTTTACTCCTCCTACAATAAGGTCTTCGGGCCAATGCATATATTTAGCAGCAAACCCATAACAACCGCTTGTGAGTTCTGCACCTACATCTAATGGTTGAGATGAATTGAAATTTGGGGCTGTTTGGGGACATTCTGGATCTTTGGGATTAAGGCAAGGCTTCTCTTGATAACCCGTCGTAATACCTGCACGTTTCAGGTAGTCTTCGAGAGAATGGTAATCAAAATTCGATTCTCTACTTTTCATTCGTTCTATTAGTGCTTTAGGATTCAGGTTTGTCCACTTTATTTGGTCTCCAACACCATATCTAGAAGGAGGGTCTGAATTAGGGTAAGAATAAATATCACTGACATTAGATACAATTTGAACATGTACTGGAAAGTAACTTTTATTCATTACTATTTGCACGTACAAATCGAAATGGTGAAATTAAAAAGTCTGTATAACGATAACTAATAACTGAAAATAATAATAGAGATATGAGAAAGTTGAAACGATTTAAAGTAATGCTTTTTTTATAAACTTCATATTTACTCTGCCCTTCTGGTGTCATGTCAAATACATGACAATGGAAGTCGACATTCTGTTTCATCCGCCTTCCGATGAAATTTTGACGGTTAAATTATAAATGCTGCTAAAATGGGGATGATTTCAGCAAAAAATTTTTAACACAAATTCGAGTTAGGTATTTAGTGCAAAAAAAATACAAAACATCAAAACCTGTTTTATTCCTTTTTACCTCCTTAATTAAGGATCAAACAAAGAATTCAGAAATTGATCGTTAGATTACTATTTTTGAAAGCCATTGACGAAATAATCGACTTAAAATCTTCTTGAGTAAAACAGATATTGCAAAAAACGTTAAAATATATTTCACCCTTTAAGTGGGGAATGTTCTAGAATTTGTTTTTTAAATAATTACTTTAGGAAGCCTTTGAAGAAAACCTCATCGTTAAATCTCATTTATTTGAAGAGATATACACTCATTTTTGCATCCTTAAGGGTGGAATTATGAACAATCCAGAAACTGGTTTTAGATCATTATTTCTGAAGTCCATTGACGAAAAAATCACCTTAAAATATTATTTAGATGAAAAGGATATTATAAAAAAGTTACAACACACGCCCTTAAGGGTGGAATTTCGAATGATCTAGAAATTCTTCTTTAGATTACTTACTACATTAATTATCTTTAAAAACCTTTTACAAATGAATTATTTTAAAATATAATTTAGTTAAAGAAATAAGTAAAAAAATGTAAAATCACATTTCGTCCTTTAAATGGAAATGGAAATCCGTTTTTAGGATTGGAAATTCGAAATCCGTTTTTAGATCATTATATTTGAAAGCCATTGCCGAAAGAATTCTTTTAAACACGCATTTAGAGATATTGTAAAAAAATATTTCCCTTTTTGTTCCCTTGAGGGTGGAAAACAAACAACAACAAGAAGAACAAAAGAATTGTTATAAAAACTAATTTAGTTGATGAGATGTAAAAAAGGTAAAAACACAATGCAACCCTTTAAAACAGCAATTTAAAAAATCCAGAAAATGATTTTTAGACAAATATTGTCTGTCGAAAGAACTGTTTTAAAAACTCATTGAGTTGAAGAGATATTGTAAAAAAACATCTCACCCCTCCCTAGAGGCGAAATTTAAAATATAATTTCTTACCTCGCACCTACATCACAAAAACAATGTCCACGACAAATTCGAATGTTTTATCTTTAACAGTTTCAGAGATATGGCGAATACTCGCAAAGTGTATTCTCTTTTTATACAGATTTTTTCATGGTAATATAATGATTTATATGTTCTGATACTGAAATTGAACTTACGGTATATGTACAGGATAATCAGGTCCAAGAAGTTTCGATCCCTCCCAAAAGCAATCTAACGGCGTGACTATCGAACAAGGCATCATATTTTCGAACATTTGCTCAATATAATGAGCATCTATATTAGGAATGCTAGGTGACTGGCAGAAGTCTTTTAATCTCCATGTTATATCGAACATATTTACGCTCACTTGTGTTGCTTTTTGGACTAGAAGTAAGTGCTCTAATAGGCCGTGCGAATTAAGAAGATCCACATCCGAGTCCACCCCGGTCTGCACAACCATTTGATGGGTAGAAAGCATTTCTTTAGGAGAAGCTTCAGGAGTAGTTGACGGTTCGGCCCATAAAAGCTCAATATCAGTATGAAATGTCATACTTTTTAGCCCAACGGAGAAAGTCGCTATAGCCAGTATACTAACAAATAAAAATTTTCCCGCGTGGGTTTCCAATGTTTTACCTAAGGATTTTAGTTGTCTCTGAATCCTGCTCCGAATCCATAGAATGCCGCGATCTCCAAAAGCTTTTTCCTGCAACAAAAGCCTATAATTAAAAAATTGGCTAGTTATTACTTAGATCGACAATATTGAAGTACAAACCAGCCTGGTTGTTACGAATCACAATAATTATACGCTGATATGATCAAAGGTAGCAATGAATGCTCATCTGGCATTAGGATGAAAAATTGTTTGACAGCCAAATAACATCTTATGAGCCAAAAACGCCGAGGAAAAATGCACCTTCGTGCTAAATAGTTCCTTAAGTTATTTTTGAGTGGGCTCTCTCTATATCTTGAATATGAAAATAAGGAATCATATCTCTAATGTATTATTAAGCATATTAATAATTCTCTTATTTTTAGATAGTTAATACTTTTTACGTAGAATATTACTTATATAATATAACTTTCTTAGTACTATTTCAATAACTAGCATCCGATACTGTAGATAAAAGCTAAGAATCAACCCAATACATTAAAATGACAGTGTATATATAAGAAGCTTAATTTAATACCTAAACGTCTGAAGGATAAGTACAAAAAATGGGTAAATTTCCTGTACCCGAAACTTCTCTGGTCATGAAACTGTTGTTTTATTAGGAATAGTGAAGTGTAACTCAATTTACTTTGGTACATGGTTATGTAGTAACATATATATATATATATATATATATATATATATATATATATATATATATATATATACTGTCTTTTCAAACATTTTTATTGGGCGCCATTTTGTTTCACCATATTGAATTCCTACCAAAATTTTACCTGCTTTTATACCTTTGCCGCACTTGATTTTTGAGCATAATTTAAAATAAACTGAATAAGTAGTTTTTACATTGACACACTCCGCCATTTGTTGAAATGCGCAAAAATTTAGACAATTGAATAGATTTTTTTACGTAGATTTTTTTAATACTTTATTAGGCCGCCATTTTGTTTTGTTATCTTGGATTCATACCAAAATGTTACCAGTTCATTCCTTTGTTAACACTTGATTTTTGTGCAAAATTTGATGTATATTGGATAATTAATTTTTTAGTAATATTTTTTTTAATGTTTCACTAGGCCTCCATATCAATCCGGTAAGTAGTTTTTAGCTATGCCTCGAACAGATAGAGACTGACCGACATACAGATCAATAGAATTAAGAAAATATGTTTTTCGGCATCTAGGAACGCTGAAATGTGAAGATCTGAAAAAATCTCAGAGAATGATTTTTTCATGATTACAATCCCTTTTACGAACTAATTAAAAACCTATTTAGTTTTCAAGCAGGGCTCGATTTTCAAATAACCTCAAAAGCCTAAACCATCGGCCACTTTAAATTTAAACTAACTTCAAATTTGTATGATACCGTGTGATACTAAAAAAAACGGGTTTTATATAACTCATAAACACGTTACTACTTTTTAAGGAAATAACATACTATTCTTTGGTATATTTTGAAATTTAAATTAAGCCATAATGTCAAAAATCTGAGAAATTAGTATTTTCCTAACGACCCATTTGTAAACCACATACACCAAAAATCAAAATAATTTTAGATTTGCAAATTCTCCCCTTTAGCAAAATTCGTGCAACTAACTCTACTTTTGGTCTAAAATTAAGGGTCACATGGGGATAACCTTAAAAGTTAAGGATTTTAAAATTCGTAACTCATTTTTAACTTTTCATAATTTTTAAAACGTTTAATATACAGTGTAAAGCGAGACATTGCCCCAAAGGGCAGATTTTTCACTTTATAATGGCGGGTTAAAAACATATTTTAACGAGCATGTGTCAATTATACAGAGTGTGAAAGAGAGTGTTGCAAAAACCTAACAAATATAGAGTTCTACCACTTGTGACGAGAACTGTGGAGGCAAGTTTCTCTTGAGTTTTAGTTCGCCTATATCATCTCCCTTTAATGCAGGATAGGAACCCATATTCGATTTTGGTCCCTAACAAAATGGTACTCGATTATTCAAAAGTGTTATATTTTTTTTATTTGAACGCCATTTATGACGCTAATCCTTACATTCAACAATCTACCAAGAACATACCAAAACATAAACTTAAAATAACAAAAAATTAATGCTTTTAATTTATACAAGGGTGAAAAAAAAACTTAAGCGCAAAAAAAGTCAATGAATAATTAATAAGTGGTAAAACCACCACGAATATTAATTACGGCTTGGCATCTTCTTGGCGTACTCTCAATTAAATTATTAATCATATGCTGTGAAACAGCAATACAATTCAAGTCTGGCGATAGAGGTGGAAATCTAAGGTGGGGTATACCATTTTCTTCTAGATCATTCAAGACAATAGCAGCGCTATGAGGTCTTACGAGGTCGTCTAGAAACAAAAACACATCTCCTATAGCAGCGCGGCAAGACGTTGTTTCTGATCTGCTGTCTGTACTGTTCACCATTCATATTTCCATCACATACATAAAGATTGGTGCCTCCCCAAACCATTATTTATTCTCCACGGTAGGGATAAACTTTTTGTACTGTACGGATATTAGGTGGTACCCCTGGCACAGTCCAAGCACGTGTTCTACGACTATTCGAAAATCTCGCATACCAAGATTCATCAGAGAAAAGGACAATCCTCCACTCATTACTCCAATGAAAGTGTGCCTTAGCCCATTCCAACCCTTGCTGCATAATATTCAGTGGAGTAAGTGAAACTCGGCGCAAAAGACGCCTTGATTTTAAATTTATATCACCTAATCTTCTTCTTATGGTATCAATAGATAGAGCGGTTCCTGTTTCATTAAGAAATCTTGAGAAAAATGTCTGCAAGTGGACAATGGTTGTTCTCATGCGCTTAACGTAATTAGTCGATCTTCCCTTGGATTTGTTTTTTTGGGACGATCTCTTCTTCGGCGCTCGAGTACTGTGCCAGTTTCGTTAAAACTACTAATGACACTTTGTGATACATTAAACAGTTCTGCGACATGTTCTTGAGAATGACCACTTTGAAGACTGGCCGACTGGCCGACTGACTTGTTACACAAAACTTACGGCTTACCATTTTAACATAAACTCAAATTTTAAAAATGTAAATATATTTAAGGTGTTGACACTATCTTGACACTAGGTATGGGTAAATATAATATTTTCAAATATCTGTATTTGCCAAGAATTTCATAAAGGTTGTCATAAAAAAGGTATTATTTATTATGATCATTTTGATATAAAGTACATTAATTTTTTGTTATTTTAAGTTGAAGTTTTGGTATGTTCTTGGCTTAGATATTTTGTTGAAATGTAATGGATTAGCGTCGTAAGTAGTGTTCATATAAAAAAAAAATACACCCTTGAATGATCGAGTACCATTTTGTTAGGAATCAAAATCGAATATGGATTCCCGTCCTGCATTAAAGGAGGATGATATAGGCAATCTAAAACTCAGAGAAACTTGCCTCCACAGTTCTCGTCACAAATAGTAGAGCTCTATATTTTTTTTAGGTTTTTGCAACACTCTCTTTCACGCTCTGTATAATTGACACATGGTCGTTAAAATACGTTTTTAACCCGCCGCGCCATTATAAAGTCAAAAATCTGCCCTTTCTGGCACTGTCTCGCTTTACACTGTATATTAAATATTTTAAAAATTATGACAAATTAATTTACGAATTTTAATATCTCTAACTTTTAAGGAGCAGATTATTTGAAAAGACAGTATATATATGTTACTAAATGACTATGTGCGGAACTAAATTGGGTTGAGATAAGTTGAGTTTCGAAATTATTATTCTAGCTAAACCATAAGGGAGTAAAATCGAGTGGCCTGCTTACCTGAATCATCCTGTATATATAACTAAATAACTATGTACAGGATGTCCCACGTAAGATGACGCATTTATCTCAGAAGTTGTCTGACTTACAAAAACAATGTTGAATACAAACAGTTTTTTGGTTTAGTTTGACCTTTTAAATTCTTTTACTTTTAGTATACAGGACGTTTATCTTGCCCTGACCAGGTATCAAGTTTTCTATTTTAAATGGAACACCCGCTATATTTATAGATACTTTGGTGGATATTTTAAAGACAAGTCCGACAATATATAATAGTATGGGGCTAACAAACTACGTTTCTGATTACATTGCATTTATCTTGAGAATTTGTCCTATACTAAAAGTGGCGTAAGTAAGACACTTAAAATGAAAAAATATATTTTAATGCAAATATTATTAAATTCAAAGTATACAATTTTTAAACAAAAGAAATGGTACAGTGTTGTCAAGTTCTGAGTTTGACAATTTTCTTATTTTTTTTTTAATTATCTACCCCTTGTACATTATCTCAAATTTAAATAGATAATTGTAAAAAGGATTCACCGATATATAATATTTTATGGACTTATTTGTCAACGTTTCAATGCCACATATTATGATACCAATGGAGAAAAGGTAACATTTTTATATTTGATGTATTCTGTTCCCTAGTAAACACACTGAACTAGATATAATAAAAACAGTAATTAATAAAAAAGTAATAAAAAAGTTTTTCCCAAAAATCAAGTTTAATTTGAGACTAAATTGGTGAGATTTGAGTGCGGATCCTTTAAGAGAAAACAAAATCTCGTCCTAATAAAATGTTTAAAAAGCCGATAAAATTCCATTTTCTAGAATACAACTTTTCTTTTTATTCTATTCTATTTCTAGGACAATAACTTATTTTGTTATAGACTATAAAAATTAAGTTATTTAAGTATAAAAAATAATATAAATAAATAATACCATTAAACGAATATAAAAAGTGGGTAAATTGGCCTTTGCCTAAAACTTTTCTGGAACCGAACCACATAGATAACATTGTATATATGATCTGATAATAACTTTATACTTGTTACATAAAATTGTAAAATTCATGTGTTTTTAACTGAACTTTCATCGAAATGAAACTTTACATTAATTAAAAAAAATTAAATATATTACACTATGGCATATACATGTATAAAATTATTGCTAAATAATTATATTCATATAGATACAAACTGTGTTATTTGTGTGGAGTGGAATTCGTTACGACGAAAGTTCCAGTAAATACCAATTTACAGATTTTTGTTTCTAGTTAATGTATAAATTAAAAGAGGTTTATACTTTATCGAATTAAGCTGAGGGAGCTTTAGCGGATTTTAACTGTTTGTGCCATTAAACAACTATTCGTAATACTGAACTAATTAAAATGGTATCAAGATTTCCAACAAATTTATATTCAAATAAATTATGTATGAAAAACGTTGAAATAAATATGCTGGGCATCTCGTATAACATTTATGGCTACTAATAACGACATAACTTCAGGATGACATTTTAGAACTCCACAAAAGCTGGCGAGCGGCACTGAATTTGATCTGAATCGAGTATTACAATGTCTATATCTACCCCTCTCGTTTCTCGGTATTATCGAATACGGCATAATAACAGGGGGGCCCAAAATTCGAAACACAAAAGGTAAGCGAGACCGAAAGCTTTCTTTCTAGAATCCCTCCCGTAGATTCTTCGCAACACAGCTGCTCTTTAAATGTCATGTTGCCAACTTTTGCTATATTTTCAATCTACATATATATATATATGTATATATATATATATATATATATATATATATATATATATATATATATATATATATATATATATATATATATATATATATATATATATATATATATATATATATATATATATATATATATATATATATATATATATATATATATATATATATATATATATATATATATATATATATATATATATATATATATATATATATATATATATATATATATGTGTGTGTGTGTGTGTTGATTCGTAGTCCTGCACGGATGGAAAAATATGATTTGTTTTCATTCCGGGTGTACATCCGTTCATGACTCTCGTTCTGAAAAGAACAATTTTGATGACGTTTCGCCAAAATCGTATTTTGCATTTTCGGAGCTTTCTGTTTCGCGTCCGATTGGAGATATTGAGTTGCGATTTTCATGATCGTCCAGCACTGGGCATAGGATGTATGGCACAAAGGGTGCAAATGCAGAACTCTAAAAAAATCTGTTATACAAAGTGTCACGTAAAACTTGTTATTTTCTAAGATTTTTTTAAACTCGAACAAAATGATATATTTTTTAATCTACGTCTGAATACAAAAAAAACAATTTTCAGCAATTTTTATAAAATTCGTGCGGTTACTGATATATCTACATTTGTTTTTAACAAATTGTATTTTTCTGAACACGCTTTTTTGCACTGCTTAACGTACTAAGATGTTTTAATTTTTTTTAACATGACAATTGTACACGGTGATACAAAAGAGAGAAAAAATTCTTTATATCTCCGTTGTAATAAGACATAGAAAAAATATTCAATACAAAATAACTGGGATATTTGTGAAGAATTTAAATTTATTTTCAAAAAAAAAACAATTGAACATCAAATGAAAAAAATATAATAGAAATATCAAAATGTTTCCTATTATATTTGTAATGACCTGTATTTTATTAAATGTTTACAATTTACGGAAAAAACTAGACACATTTTATATATCATGTTCTATGTCAAAATCTAACCGTTTCCGAAATATTTAATGCAAAATATTCATTTTTTTTCTTAACCTCACCCACACCTTATGAAAAATCGGTAATTATTAAAAAAATGTTCCTAATTTTTTACAACTTCTCCAAAATAAAGAAAAAATGTATATTTTGAGTAGTCATTGAGATATTTCCCGAAATGCTAATATCCAAAATATTTTTATTTATTTATTAACATTTTTTTGTAATATTTGGAGAGAAGAAGGTAAGATAGAAACATGGACATCATTTGTTTTTATAAGGTACCTATGGAATGTTCATAACGCATGTTAAGAAAAATTGGATATTTTCTTTAAATATCTCAAAAACGGTAATTTTAATAATTTACTAAAATGTAGTTTATTATATTTAAAATAAGAAAATATTTGAACATAAATTCATTCTACAAATTTTTGGTAATAAAAATTAGAAAAATTATTTTCTATTGTGGGACATGCCTTCTATTAAAGAAGTATTGCAGTAACTAGCATTAAATACCTACAGTAAAAGAAAGATTGTTTTGAATATAAAATATATGCTTTATTATTTATTGTCTAATAAGGAATAGGAAATAGGAATAAAATGCCTATTTAAACATGCTCCAACTATTAAGAAAACAGCGAGTTGATTACGTGAAAAACGAGCAACTCCTAAGACAAAAAAGCGGAAAATGAATGCAGCTTGACATAAGCGCCCGGAGGGGGGGAGGGGAGCGTCTCCCCCCTGAAAAATGCAAATATTGTATATTACATATATATTATAGTAAAAAAATTGGTTTTGCCCCCCCCCCTTTGACAAAAAATTCTGCCGGTCGCTTTTGGGGTTAAATTTATATACCAAGTGGATTATGGCTGACCTTTGTCGTCATTATTTAAAATAGTATATTTAAGTCCACAGTAGTATTTAAATGCGGTGTCGATGAATCGATTTAAAATAATTAACTGGATTAATTATTCATATTTTCATACAATTATGTGCTGTTGACTCAATAACAAAGATAATGCTCATCAATGTATTAATGGTAAAAATATATAAAAAGTTTTGTAAACAAATTTAATTGCCTCGATGTAAATAATAATAATTATGTACAAGCACATAAATAAATGCTACATTTTATATATTTAAGACCTCCTTCATATTAATACATGTCTCCAGTATAAAGGTAAATGTTTACAAATACTGACAATTTATGAGTAATACATTTTTAATATATGTTACTAGGCACTTTAAAAATATGCTGAAATTTTACTTCATATTGACCTGTGACTTAATAATTTTAAATGTTCGCTGTGAAACCCGATATACATTATTTCCCACCCCCATACAAGGAAAATACTATTTTTTAAGTTAAAATATGAAATAAGAAAAGACGGTATAAGCTGTTCAATTATTAGAAACAGTTATAGTCAACAGCAAAAGTTATGGTACGAGCGGGGATCGAACCCGCACCTCTGGATCACTAGTCCATCGCTCTAACCAATTGCGCTAGCGTACCACTGATAAGCAATTCGTTAGAACTTGTACATTTTCAAACCCACCAGTATCATAACCATTGTTGATCCTGCCAAAGATTCTATACTTCGCGGCATTCCAGACGGGACGTCAAATCTGACATCGCTATTAAGTGCTGTCCATATTAGTAAATTTATAATTTTACGTTATTCCCGTGTAAGCCATAAGGTTAGAATATTTGGCTGGATCAACAATGGTTATGATACTGGTGGGTTTGAATATGTACAAGTTTTAACGAATTGCTTATCAGTGGTACAATAGAGCGATTGGTTAGAGCGATGGACTAGTGATCCAGAGGTGCGATCGAGGTGGGTTCGATAACCTACTTTACCATAACTACTACCATAACTTTTGCTGTTGATTATAAATATTTCTGAAAATATATTTCACAGTTTAAAAATAAACTGATAAAATACTTCTGTTCAATTATATTAAATAATGGTTACCATTTATGATTCATTAATAATACAACGTTTGAAAAATATGCTTTGGAACAAACCAGACGAACATAGACCAAAATCACTATTTTGAAAGCATCTAAGCATCTGTCCTTTATTATTTTTCTCCGTGATAAGAGTGTTTTATTCCAGGAAATGGAATTTTACCGAATATTTAAACATTTTATTTTGCCGCCATTTTGTTCCGCCATAATGACTGTAATACAAACAGTTTACCAATTTATCTTTATATCACACTATATTTTTGCGCAAATTATGAAGTCCACTCGACAAGTATTTTCTTAATAATGATCTTTTTTACATTTTATGAGGCCGTCATTTTGTTCTACCATACCAGATTTTTACCAAAATAATCATTTCATAACCATATGACCCTTGATTTTTGGCCAAAATTTGAAGTTATTCGGAAAAAAGTTTCCAGAACGACAGACTGACGGAAATCAACCAGTTTTTATAAGCTAGATTTCATTTAACAATCATTAAAGGTATAGCAATTTAAATGCCCAAAAAGAAGAGGCGGCAACATGGCGCGGAGCTGCGGACCATAGCATGAGGACCACCCAAGTAGTGTCCTGACGTCACTGGGACCACCCGAGTGTTCGCCCAGCCTGCGGATGTGCTTGAATGCCATGTTGTCACATTGATTATAATGAAATAAATTCTCAGATTTTTCATAGATAGGCGCTTTACTGATTATAAACGCAAATAAATACAAACATAAAGGAAACATTAGTCACATGAACCGTAGTGGGAACTGTAATCGGTATTTCCTTTTATTGCATTTTTTATCAGTTTATTAGTATCATTACTGTTGACTTACCAATGATTGAAAAAAAAACAAATATAGGAAAGAGCAGAAAGTCTAAATGATAGGATATATTGGGTTTAAAAAATTAAGGTCTATCTATAATTTGTAAATTTCACTAGCTGAGACTTAATATACGAAACCTAAAGAGAACGTATAATATAGAGGTGCTATTTGCAACCTTATTATTTTACATATTTCATAAATTTTGCATTAATACATAAACTGAGATGTATGCATGCTCAGAAAACAACATAATAAAGTAAACAGCCGAATATTAATATTTTTTGATTGTTACCTATATTAATTTTCATTGTTAACATATCTATTTTTCAGTAACAAAAACAGCAGTTTAAAAAGATTTCAAACTGGTCTATTCTAAAAATGTGTTTGATAAAAACAAATATAACTACCTACTCGTAAATCGAATAACTTTTTCTAAGAACCAATCCTCTCCTACTCTACCGAATTATTTAGCACTTAATTTCAAAACCAAAGCAAAATATTATATGACCATTCTAATTAAATCATAATAGTTTATTGCTCTTTGATATATTTTAATCCTGACTTATTTGGATCATAGACAATTCTGTAAGATATAAAATTTTAGGACCCATATAAACAATTGATTTAGTACGTGAATCGAATTTGTTTATGGCTTTAATTTGAACACCGTATTTTTAGGTATACAATTGAAATTTAGCTCTTCAAAGCAACAAGGTGTCATTACCAACAACCATAACGAAATTATGTAATACCGAAAGCATAACACCTAAATGTTTTTAAAAGCTAGAAAAATGTCTATTGCTTTTAACAGACTTCAAAAGGGAAAAAAGTTATCAATTCGACCCTATGTATTTATACTTCTTTCGTAAAGAAGTAATCGTGAAAAAATCACCCTCCGAGATTTTTTCAGATCTCTAAGTTTTATAGTCCCTAGATGCTTTCTCAATTCCGTAAGTCTGTCTGTCGGACTGTCACTTCGCGGCATGGCTAAGAAACTACTATCCGATTGGCCTCAAACTTTGGTCAAAAATTAAAGGTCATATGAAAATAACCTGGTAACATTTTGACAAAAATTCAATACGGCGAAACAAAATAAGAGCCTAGTGAAATGTCAAAAAAATACTATTCAAAAACTACTTATCCAATTTACCTTAAATTTTGTACAAAAATCAAGTATTATGTGGAAATCAACTGGTAAAATTTTGATACGAATCTAAAATGGCGGCTTAATACAAAATTTAAAAATTCAGCCTGAAAAAACTACTAAATGGATTGATTTCAAATTGTGTGCAGTAATTAATTATTGTATAGAGATAAACTGGTAAAATCGTGGTACGAATTAAAGATGGCAGAACAAAATCACTACGTTTTACATATCTTCACGTTTTAGCGTCCCTAGATCTCAAAAAAATATGTTTTATCAACTCAGTCGGTCTATCTGTTCACCTGTCTGCAATTTCGCGGCATAGCTTAAAAAAGTGCTTATCAAATTTGTGTTACATAGCAATGAACTGGTAACATTGTGGTAGGAACCCAAGATAGCAAAATAAAATGGGGCCTAATAAATTATTTAAAAAATCAGCCTAAAAAACTACTTTTTAGATTAATTTCAAATTTTGTGCAAGCATTAAGAGTTATATAGAGATAAACTGGTAAAGTTCTGGTACGAATTCCAGATGGCTAAACAATATGGCGGCCAAATAAAGTCTTTAAAAATTTACGTAAAAAAAATCTTATTCAAAACATAAATGTGATATACGGTTAAACTCGAACAAATTTAACACGACGGGACAAAATGGCGGTGTGTTAATGCAAAAATTACTTATTCAATTTATTTAAAATTATGCCCAAAAATCGAGTGTGGTACAGGTAGAAACTGGTAAAATATTGGTACATCGTTACTCCAGGCCGGAGTGGTCCGTCACATAGCAACTATTTTAAAAAAATAAAAATGACGGAATTACGCCATTTTGAATTTTGGTTTCTGCGATAAATTGGAAATGCTTTAATAAATTGTCTTGAAAATTGGTGTATGAAATGTCATTAAATCAATCAAAAAAGTCATTTCGACGCACCCTGAAGTAAATACTTCCTTAGAGGGGGATATCTTTTTTCGTCAGGTTATTTCGGTTATTATAGATCTTAGTGAATGTTAAAACTGTCAAATAAATTCAGTCTTGTCACAGAACTCTTCTTGTGTCAATAAGTGAAGAGTGTAGCGTGGGAACGAGGGTGGAGGGACTAAGAGGAAAAATGCATTATTTATAAAAATATTGTGTTTAATATGGTTTTCCGGATTGTTAATGTCACGAAGTTTAATTTACTATAATCATTAGAATTTTTGACAATGATTATTTTCTAGATGCCGTCTTCAATATAATATTAGCACCCATGATTCTAGCCAAATTTATTGTATCAAGGACGTCCAAAATTTTAACCTAGGTTTATGCTTCGAAAACTTTAAAGCTGAGCTTTATATTAAAACTTTGTATAAATAGAACTAAAAAGGATGAAAAAAAAATATATATATAAAAAAATTAAACAGACTTAATGTACTAGAGATGAAAAAATAATTTATTCGATTTTCAAATCTTGACTTTAAGAAGTCGGCGTTAAACTAATAAGACAGTCAGTAGTTATTACACTCGTGTTATTAGATTCAAGACATTCAATACATAAATGTCTTTTTCTGATTAAGTAATTAAGAGTTAGTTTGACGCCGACTTCCTAAAATTAAATTTTCAAGATGGAATAAAGTGTTATTTTTTACTTTTTAGTGTCTTTTTTGAGTTGGTTTCATTTTTTTATAAAAATGTTATAACAGTAAACATTTAAGCGAGTTAAGCCACATTTCGAACATATATGAAATAATCAAAGTTTTTAGAAGGACGACACAAAAAAACAAGGCTGAATGCAATTGAGGGAATGGTCATAAACAAAATTAGTAAAAGTCACCTACACCGAGGGACGATAGAGACGACACCAAGATTTTTAATAAAAGAAAACCGCAAATCTCAAAACGAAACGCAAATGAGGGAAAAAGAACCTAGAAAGTTCATTCTTACGAGAAGAAATTCCTTAAAGATCCATAACAATCTGGTCTGGAAGTTTATTCAAGTCTCGATGTGGGCAAATGCACTTCCTACGCCAAGGCATCAAAACAACCCATTCTGTTTACAGTGGCTTTTCGAACTTTCGTATCGTTATTTGTTACGTTAATCTAAATAAAATGGTGATAATCATATCAGAGAATAGTGGAGTGAATCTACGAGAAATTTTCCTGAAAAAGGACCTGCTCTTTCCCTCGAAGTTTTTTGTGTATAAAAGAATCCACAGTTTTTTGAACACACACATACACAGAACATAGACTACAAAATAACAAAAACCACATGGAAAAAATAATTTTTGAATTTTCTTCATAATTTTACTTCTGTTTCATGAATTTTGATAAAAACTAAAAGACTACTTATTCAACTTACCTCAAATGTTGCACACAAATAAAGTGTGATATGGAAATGAACTGGTAAAATTTTGTTACGAATTCAAAATGACGAAACAAAATGGCGCGGCGGCCTAATATTATACCGAGTAAAATTCTTAAAAATCAATCTGAGAAAACTACTAATTCGATTTATTTTAAAATGTGCACAAAAATTAAATGTGATATAGAAATGAACTGGTAAAATTTTGAGATTGTGGAACAAAATTGCTGTCAAATAAAATGTTATGTTATCATCGTAAAATACATTCTTATTCAATTAACTTCAAATTTTGCACAAACATTAGATGTGATATTGAACAAGACAGGACGATAAACAATGGTGGTCTAATAAAATTTTGAAAAAATCAGTGTAAAAAGTTACTTATTCAATTGATTTGCTCAAATTGCTCAAAAATCAAGTATAACGTAGGTAGAAACTGGTAAAATATTGGTACGTCAAAATGATGCAAAAAAAATAAATATAAAAATCGGTATATTCTCTCTACCCACAATTTCCCTTGTTATTATTCCATCTTTTTATTAGTGTGGTCATATTTAGCTTCGCATATAGTCATTAAGTACTTACATACAACTGTGTTATCTTTCAGTTTTTTTAGACAAAAGTAGGAAATCTTTATGACTACAGAGTCATTGGGTAAAAATAATCTGTAATAAAACTTAATTAGAAACTCCCTCCTGAATGCTTCCTTTTGTCTACAAAAGTGATAGAACACACAAATTATATGTATTATAAATAACTATGAGTGGAACTAAATAGGGTCGGTCAGACTTCAACTATTCCTAACCAGAAAAGCTACGCCGGTAAAAGAATTTTACCGAATTTTTAAATGTTTTTTATTCTCTTCAAAATGACACTACAAAAATATCTTTTATATAAGGAAGGAAAATGGTATTTTTATGTTTTAAATATATATTTTTATAATTAATAAAAATGCGATTCTTTAAAGGAAAGTCAAATAGTTACAAAAACCTAGTTTTAATCAATAAAAGTCATTATAATTAATATTATTTAATTCTTAAATTAAATAAACAATTTCTTATATTTAAACAACCAAATAATCACCTCTATTGAGGAAAAAATAAAAATATAAAATTTATTTTGCTTAAAAACAACATATTACTAATTAATTTTTGTTTTCAGTAAGCTCTTGTGGCTATTTGGGTTTTCTTTGGAGTATAATAGCTTTTACTTTCCTCGTAATGGTAAAAAAAAAATCACCCTTCGAGATTTTGACAGATCTTTGCTGGGACCCAGGAAAGTCAAACAGTTACAAAAACTTATTTTTTAACAAAAAAGTAATTATAACTAATATTATTTAATTTTTAAATTAAAGAAATAGTTTCTTATATTTAAATGACCAGAAATAATAATTTTTATTGAAGAAAAACATAAAGATATAAAATTTATTTTGCTTAAAAACAAGATATTATTAATTAGAATTATTTTTTTTCAGTATGCTCTTGTGGCTATTTGGCTTTTCTTTGGAGTATTATAGCTCTTCTCTCGTAATCGTAAAAAAATCTCCCTTCGAGATTTTTGCAGATCTTTGCAGGGACCCAAAAAGGTTCCCTGGATATATATATATATATATATATATATATATATATATATATATATATATATAAGTTTCAGCAAAGTTTTCTTGGGAATTTTGGTTCAGTAGAGTAAACTGCGAGGTAGTGGGCAGTTACATAATTTTATTTTTTTTTCCAGGACGTTTCGTTGACTTTCGTACAACTTTTTCAACTGGTTTATAACGTGTCTAAAAGTAAAATTGACCCTAAATAAATATATACGTTTTACAAAAAATAAACTTACCATCAGAAACAAAGATCCAAAATGCATTAAATGCGATAACAAATTGTGTATATATATATATATATATATATATATATATATATATATATATATATATATATATATATATATATATATATATATATATATATATATATATATATATATATATATATATATATATATATATATATATATATATATATATATATATATATATATATATATATATATATATATATATATATATATATATATATATATATATATATATATATATATATATATATATATATATATATATATATATATATATATATATATATATATATATATATATATATATATATATATATATATATATATATATATATATATATATATATATATATATATATATATATATATATATATATATATATATATATATATATATATATATATATATATATATATATATATATATATATATATATATATATATATATATATATATATATATATATATATATATATATATATATATATATATATATATATATATATATATATATATATATATATATATATATATATATATATATATATATATATATATATATATATAAATAAATATATATATATATATATATATATATATATATATATATATATATATATATGTATTTAAAGAAAAGCCAAATAGAAAAAAAAAGAATTTTAATTAATAATATCTTGTTTTTAAGCAAAATAAATGTTATATCTTTATTTTTTTCTTCAATAAAAATGATTATTTTTGATTGTTTAAATATAATAAATTCTTTAATTTAAAAATTAAATGATATTAATTATAATTACTTTTTTTTTTGTAACTATTTGACTTTCCTTTGAAGAATCGCGTTTTTCTCTACATTTAATTAAAAACATATATTTAAAACATAAAAAAACACTTTTTCTTCCCTTTATAAAAGATATTTTTTTAGTGTCATTTTGAAGAGAATAAAAACATTTAAAAATAAAAAGTTAGGAATAGTTGAAGTCTGACCCTATTTAGTTCCGCTCATAGTCAATAATAATAATACATATAATTTGTGTCTTCTATCACTTTTGTAGACAAAATGAAGCATTAAGGAGGGAATTTCTAATTAAGTTTCATTACATTATTATTATTATTAAAAATATTTTTAACATAAATCAGAACAAAAAGCCTTAAGTACCGGTTGTTTAATTTGATATTGTGACTTGTGAGTCTCACTAAAAACGGACCCCTCCTTAATTTTTTTTCTCTAATGAGTTTGAATTTTTTTTTTCAATGAATGTTCTATGGTAGATTGCCCTGTATTTTATTTGACCATAAAATGGGCTTCTTTTGGTAATATCTTTATAAACAACTCAAAACAATCTGTAAAAGTACCTAACTGGAAGATCCTGGTGTTTTAGCAATCAGAATAAAAACAGAAAAAATAACATAATTTAAATATGTAGAGCCTTAGCAAAAACACCCTGCATATTCTGTTGATAATATCCTTTTACTATGTTTACAAAAGATTTATAATTTTTTTCATAATTATGTGATTTATTTCAGATTTTAATGTAATTAATATTCTGGTAGAATTCGGTAATATTATATAATAATATATAATATTTGGGGATTTACATGTATCTCTTCTCAGTTAACCGGTTTAATGTGTATGTTGCGTAAATAATTTTTTTTAATTACTGTAAAAATCATAAAATCAAGCTAAATATTTTTATCCTTTTTACATATCTTTTGTCACAATATAAAAAGTATTTATGATTTTATTTTGTTTCATTTCTTGTTTGAAATGGTTCCAAATTATTTTAAAAAAAATCTTTTAACATTACAACACTTATAACTGTCTTCATAAAAAATAAATACTAGACAATGTATGAAGAACAACTGATGTAAGATGGATCCGCTCTCGAATCACATTATTTACTGTTTTAACAGACGTTGAAATGGATAAATCCCAGGGAGTCTTAACATATCCGCATGTAATTAATTGGTAATGTTATTGAAAATATTACGCGGAAAGTTTGCTAAAATACTACCTGTAAATTACCGATCGAATATTCCCCTGACAGTAATATTGCCAAAGCCTGTCGTATTAGTACCGTAATTAACGTAATATTACCGGAAGTTTTTGTGGGAATATTCGTCCATGCCATCAGTAGCACGGGCTTTAATTTATTCTTTCTATTAGGGATGGATTTTTCATAATGCCTGTTTAAAGTTAAGAAAAATTGAATATTTTACCTTAAATATCTCGAAAACGGATATATATTTCTACAGATATGATATGACATATTTGATTTTATGATATAACATTTACATAGTTTTTTTCCTAGAATTTTAAAATTTAGGAAAATATAGGTTATTGTTATTTCATTTAAAACAAGAAAACAGTTGATAATTTTATTATATATCTTTTCTGTTTGATGTCCAACAGTTTTGTTAGAAAAAAAATAGAAGTCTTTATAAGAATCCCATTTACTTTCATATATAACATTTTTTCTGACTTATAACAACAAATATAAAGCATTTGGATCACAAGGATATTTACGCAGTGCAGCTCTCTCTCTAATGCCCCCCTCCCTTTCTATTTTTTAAACCAATCAAGATAAAATTTTAAATCTGACACACTTCAACAGCAGACTAAATGCTTCTGTATTTTGTAGGTTTCGTGATTGAGCATTTCAAGATGGCTGCTGGGCGCCATTGCTTGAAAAAACTTAAACCTAAATAATATAACAGAATATACAAAAGTCCATACTTTTTCAATAAACACAATAATGTAGTTTTCAAAAACATCTACTTTTGCTAAAACAAAAACTTGTCTGGAAGTTACTTTGAAGTGTTCTTAGTATTATGGTAAAGTTAATTTTTCAAAATATACTATTAATGGCGTCTTTTTTATTTGTTAGACTATGTGAAATAGTTTTTATGTACAAATTTAAAACAGCTATAATGCATATATATTTATATTCATACATTATGAAGTTTAAGGACCACTGACTATAAATAATTCTAATGTATCATTCAACATGTTTTAAATTATTTATAGACACAAGATAATTTTAAATTTTTTATCAGGTAGGTAGTTACGCCAGTCCTATTTACTATTTAGATATTTTTCGAGACGACTTTTTTTCACAATGGTGTAAGAACTAATCATCTTCCATTACAATATAGAATATAAAGCTGCCGTTTTTTATTCTGTATTATGTAATGCAAGGAGGAATGCCTATTGGAGCATTTTTTTTCTAAACACATTCAATGTGACCTAGTGTCCTACTTGCAGATTCGTAAAAAATGTTGATATAAAATAAAACTTTCATCAAAAAAAATTATATTTTAATTTCTAACGCTTTTTTTGAAAACTTTTTTATATATTTTTTATTTCAGCCTTTTTAGCTCTATTTATATAAAGTTTTATCGTAAAGGTCAGCTTAAAAGTTTTCGAGGCCTAAACCCACTATAAAATTTTGGATGTCCCTAATAAAATAAATAACTGGCTACTAGGTTCATTGCATATGATATTTTGCCAGAATCACGGTACGAATATTATATAAAACACGCCACATATTTATAGCAAATTATCAAAAATTAAAATGATTGTAGAATTGAACTAGCCCCCTCTTACCCCGCTTACTCATTGACACAACAAATGTTTTGTGCCAAGAATAAATATATTTAATATTTTCAGCATTCATTAAGATTTAGAATATCCGGAATGACCTGGCTAAAAAATAGATTCCCCTCTAGAAGTGAATGCACCTCAGGATGCGGCGAAATTACTGTTTTGGTTAATTACACGTCACACATCCGATTCCAAGGCAATATATTAAAGCATTTCAAATTTATCGCAGAAACCCTTAGGTACAATAAGACTCAAAATGGCGTCTTAGTTACTGAAAAATTCATCCCAATTTGTCAAACCATCCCGGAGTAACCGGTGTGCATACATAAAAAAATCGGTAAATTTCCTTTACCCGGAACTTCCCTCGTTATGAATATTTCCTTTTATTAGGAATAGTGAAGTGTAAACCAATTTAGTTGAATACATAGTCATTTAGTACCACATTATACTGTCTTTTCAGACAATTTTATTGTACGTCACTTTGTTCCATTATATTGGATTCCTACCAATATTTTACCAATTTCTACTACGCCATACTTCATTTTTGGGCATAATTTAAAATAAATTCAGTATAATAATAAAGTAGTTTTTACATTGACACACACCTCCATTTTATTAGGTCATATTGGATTCGTACCCGTTTATCCCTATATCACATTTAATTTTCTAGGCCGCCATATTGAATTTTTACCCTCCGCGAACAGACAGACCAACAGATAGGAGGGAACGGGACCCTGACACGTAAAGATCTGAAAAAATCTCGATTTTTCACGATTACAGTACGTAATAGAGTCGAATTAATAACCTTCACCTTTGTTGAAGTTATTCTTCTGGGACTGCAACTCGGATGGGATAGAAACACTGAACGTAACTTTTTTGATACCTAGTAATGCACCAGTTCAAGAAAGTGAATATTATGTAGGAATAATACATTTGAAAAAGTATTTTCGGGGGTGTTTAAGAAGCTCCAGCACTTTTGAAACATCATAGCTGAAAACTGAAAACTAAGAAGGTTTGATAATAGAGTACAATTTAGAAATGCTAGGACTTGTGTGCCTAGTAAGAATTATGGTTAAAAACTATTGGGATTTTTTGTCTGAATTCAATTACTTGCGAAGGGCAGTTTGGAAAAAAAGATTATTTTGTTAGTCAACTAGTATTTTATTCAGTAAATAAACTTCAGATATATCCGCCCTAAAAAGTTGGTATCTGGGGGTATTTAGGAGTGCAAATTATGAATTTTTAGTATTTCCACGACTAAAAGGTACAAACAAAATAGTATATATAAAAAAAATTCAGGTTTTTTTAAAATGAACAGCCGTGCAATTTCTGTTACAGTGAACTTCGTAACTGCATGCAAAACTATAGAAATTGAGTCGGCGCAATAGATAAATGTATTTATATCACAAACAAACGCCTGGATTATATAAAACAACCAGAGCTTAAAGATGGAAAGTACTGCCATACATACCATTTAAATGTCTAAGGTACCATTTTTTGTCAGAAAAATACTGTTGTTTTTAAGTATAATAATCGTTTGATGACTTATTGTTATTATTTTTATTCTAACGGTTTCCCGTACGTTCTCGCTGAGAATTAGCTTACGACTATATTTGTATCAGGATATTTTTTACCAGGTTACTAGATACAAACGAAAAAAAACATAGGAAAAGAACCATGCTAAGATTAAAAGCTACTCGAAAAGTAACTATTTGGTTCAATTAGTTGATTTAGGTTTTGTTCTTTCAGAAGGTTAAATTAATTTTTATTTACTATTGAGTCATAAAAAGCCGGCAGACCTTGACTGCCGTAATTACCATTACAAAAAACAAAAAAAAGCAGAATCGAGAACTCGGAATTTGCGCCAAGTTCCTTATCATTTCATGTAAATTCCCCGCGATTTCCCTTAAGTTATCAGGTTTGTACGAAAATTCATAGGTAAAATCCCCCGTCGCGGCATATATTATATACAATTTTACGTATAGCCATTACTCAAAGAATAAGGTTACTCACACATGAAGGAACTAGCTACAAGAAGAAATCTAATTCACCGCTATTAAAAAGGAATATTTGACTATATAATATGTCAAGGCGAAAAATTGACATAATATACATATAATGGCGGCTTAGACCACCCAGCGCGCCGGTATAACGTGCTTTAATTAATAAGCACATATTACTCGAGGCATATGGGAAATAAAAATATATTTTAATAGTTAAGTTACATTTACTGGAAAAGTTATAAAGCAAAGAAACAAATAATTAACCTTATATAAATTAATTCTTTTCTTATCATAAAACATGTAATCTGACATTAATACAGCTATGTGTATATTAAAATAGAAAATATTGGATTTTGAGTAAATTGTGTGCTTTTAATTAAATTATTCCAGGTAAGCGCAAAATAAGCTGATCAGTTTGTTTTCTTAACAAATTTTGAAACAAACGAAACAAATAAACAATTTTAATCGTAAATAACAAATATTCCTTTTCGCAAACACCAGCTCTCTGTAAGAGGTGAAAAGGAATAAAGTTACTTTGCGCCAACCTTCATTACCTCTTTTCTTTAATTTGTACTTCTCTCGTAACAAGGAAGTATTGTATTCGAGAAAAAATCACTAGGGGGTTAAATTAAATGGCAACATTTTGATAAATCCAATATAGCGAAATAAAACTGACAGTTTGATAAAATGTTTAAATAATCACTATTAAAAAACTACTTACTCAGTTGACTTCAATTTTTGTACATAAATCAAGTATACTAAAAGGATGAACTGGTAAAATTTTGATGCGAAACATAATAGCAGAACAAAATGGCGGCGTAATAAAATGTTTAAAATAAAACTACTTATCTAACAAGATTCAAGTGTGATAAAGTTGTAAAATTTTACGGCGGATTCTAAATGGCAGAACAAAATGGCGGCCAAATTAAATTTTTAGGAAGTCGATTAAATTCCATTTCCAGGAATAAAACACTCATGAAAAATAATTTTAAAAAATGAAAATTTAATAATAACAAATAAAATACATACTAAATTTCACTTTACCTTATGAAATAAAATACCTTTTAACGAGACTTTCTACGTAATGAAACTTGGAATCTTTAACTAATATGACCTTAATTATTCTAAGAATATTTATCTCATCTTAGAGTTTCCAACTTTTCCTGAAAGTTAGTTCTGGATCGGCTTTCCAAAAAAATATTAGCTCGTTTTTTTATGTCTAGCTTAAAGTTTTCCATCTTCATTCCGTACAACAGAAAATTAATATTTACTTTTCGGGTACGTAAAATGCATATTTCATTACGACATTTCATAAAATATCTTTTTTTTTTCTCGAAAATGCTTCAATTTTAAAGAATTGAAAGAGAATTGTAGCTTTTCTTATGACATTTCCAGGACACAAAAACATATAATTTAGTATGTAGAGGAAACCTGTTTATCCATGTTTCTGATACGCTATGCTTTGACTCATTACGTTATTCTAGGCATTTTAAAATACTACTCTATTGGCTATAATAAACTTACGTCATACGATGGTAAAGTTATTTTGGCGTTAAGAGCGAATATCTCAGTTAAGTAGGTTGAGACAAAAAAAATTGTATGAAAAGCAAGCACTGTTTTTGCTTTTTTGTCAACTTGTCTGTCTTTTCGCGGCATAGGCAATGACTTTTTAAATCATCCCCAGTGTATTTATATTTAAATTTAAAAATTTCAAACTTGATTAAAAATTAAAAAAATTGAAAATAATAAAAAAAGAATTTAAAAAAAATAAGAACATAGGGTATGTTTAATAAGTGATAAGGACACACATTTTGGAATTTAAATGGATACAATATCACTTCTGGTTTCACTAAAATTGTATTAGACATATGCACTTCAAATGGAAACCTAATATTTTGTATTTTATGAATTACTACAAGTGATATTTTAATGCTAATTATTTTTGAAACAAAGGTAGCTGTCGAGCGACAAATAACACAGACACTTGAAAATTAGCGGTTTTTAAATTAAAATTACTAGCAAAAACTTGTCAGTGTGTCTTATTTATTAAATACTCTTGTTAAAAGTGCTACTTTGTTTTAACAAAGTACCCACAACTTTGCTATAATAAAACTTTAATTACTAATTGCATTAATCCTTTATTTTAATTTTAATAAATTTGTCTGAAACGCCGATTGTTAAGAAATGGGTCAAAAAAGACAGTTAAAAGCAGGAACAATATTAAAAATTAACAGCTACCGATTTGCAGATAATAAATATTTTCGGGAGAATTTTTTTTGGGTCCATTTCCTAAGAACCGTTTATTTCAATTTGATAAAACTTAGCACGCAAGGATTTTTAAATATACCAAATAAACATTTTATATCAGATTAAAAAAATAACTGAGACATTTTTGACAAATCCACGCCTATTTTTACACTTACAAACGCACGCCAAAAATAAATTTTTTTTAGCCCACGTTGCGGACGGATTTTGTCATTTGTGAACATTCTACTTAAAAAGTTGGTATTTGGGGATATTTAGGAATGCAAACTATGAATTTTTAGTATTTCCACGACTAAAAGGTACGAACAAAATAGTATATAGTAAAAAAAAATAAAATTCAAGCTTTTATAAAATGAACAGCCGTGCAATTTTTGTTACAGTGAACTTCGTAACTGCATGCAAAACTCTAGAAATTGAGTCGGCGAAATATATAAATCTATGTATTTCACAAACAAACGCCTGGATTATATTAAAAGACCACAGCTTAAAGATGGAAAGTACTGCCATACATACCATTTAAATGTCTAAGGTACCATTTTTTTGTCAGAAAAATACTGTTGTTTTAGAGCATAATATTTATTTGATGAGTTATTGTTATTAATTTTATTCTAAGGGTTTCCCGTACGTTCTAGCTGAGAATTAGCTTACGACCATATTTTTATCAGGATATTTTTTATCAGGTTGCTAGATACAAACGACAAAAAAAACATAGGAAAAGAACCAAATAAACATTTTATGTCACATTAAAAAAATAACTGAGACTTTTTTGAAAAAAATCCACGCCTATTTTTACCCTTACAAACGCACGCCAAAAATAAAATTTTCTTAGAATAATAAGTTTGATTTGAGGGTACTAAGAATCTCTGACAACATTTTTGCGATGCGTCTTTGTTAAATTTGAATTAAGTAAAGCCTACTATATAAAACCTTCGTACTCACAAATATCTATGATCTTAACCTCTAAACTCGCCGCTAAATAATAATAACTTATTTTCATCCGTAAGAAATATAATGGGTAATTAAATATTTTTTATTTTTTTATTAAAATACAACATTAACTCAATTTGAAATTAAAAACACCAATTGTAGGTCAATTAAAAAAAATTTCCTCTATTCCTTCAAAGTATCAAGATTAATAATAAATCGTGTAAAATCCAGGAACACCCTGTTGAGATATTCTCCGAATTAAGACACTTCATATTATACTAATAAGTTTCTGTCAGAGGGACAGGTAGATACACTTTCTGGGAACCGAAATTCTTTTGAGATCTTTATAAAATGTACAATACTTATATGAGTTCTGCCAAGTTACTACAGATTTAGTTTAGCTCACTTCAAAAGTTACCCAGGTAGGCCAAACAGGGTGTTTTCCGTACTACACGAGGCCGGTGGTCTCAACGTACACAAAATCGTTATAAATGGTACTTGCACTACCTGCTTCTACGTTTCTGCATGACTTGCGCTATTTTGCTAAATTACTCTTACACTACACGAGCTTCTATTAAGGTTTTTATGTTAACAACTTTCTAACGGCATGTAGCAATAAAAAAGCTTTGCTACACCCATATTATTTTGGATTATAACAGTTAACTTGCAGTATTGGATAATTAGGTTTTCAGAGGTTTATTTCTTTTAGTCGGCATTGTTTTACTTTAATTTCTATTAGGAGCTATCCGGAAGGCTGTTAACATATACCACGAAACTTTGAAAATATGTTGGTATATGCATGCTTCTTACTAATTTTCCTCAGGTTTGATCGTTTGGAACCTACCTCCTCCCGAAATGAATTTCATGGTTTGGACCCCTCCAGAACAAATACACTGCTCAACAAAAAGGCCGATCCTTTCAATTTTTTTAGTAATTCAGTAATTCCTTCTTACGAGGGAAATATTGCAATCGTGAATCACCCATCGAGATTTTAGTAGATCTTCATTTGTATTTTTGGAACCTGAGCACTAGAACTATTTCAATAGTAAAAAAAACACCCCCGAGATGTTTTCAGATCTTCAGGTTCCAGGGTCCCTAGATGTCAAAAATATGTTTTCCCATTTCGGTCGGCGTCGGTCTGCCTGTCTGTTCGAGGTGTAGGTAAAAAACTACCCATCCAATTGATTTCAGATTTGACATAAAAATCAATAGGAGCATGAACTGGTAACAATCTGGTAAAATTTTAATATAGAGAAACAAAATGGAGGGTTAAAAAATAATTCAACTGATTTCACACAAAAATCAATGTGGTACAGAAATTATCCGGTACGATTTTGGTATGAATCTAATATGACTGAACAAAATGGCGGCCTTATAATTGTTTAAAGAATCAGTTAAAAAAACTACTTAATGTTTGGAATGAATAAAATATAGCACAAAATGGTAGTCATATAAAATGTTTAAAAAACTAAGACAATAAAATGTATTAAAATCACATCAAATTTTGTACAAAAATCCAGTGTGACATAGAGTTTAGTCGGGAAAATCTTGATGCAAATCCAATACCGCAGACTAAAAATGGCTGCCTAACAAAATGGTTAAAAAACCGCTATCAACCATCAGCTATAATCTGTAAAGATACAACGTTAAAGAAAAAAATCGGTAAATTTCTTTTACCCGGAACTTCCCTCGTTATGAATCCCTTTATTAGAAGTGTGACCTAATTTAGTTCGGTTTATAGTAATTTAGTAACACATTTTTTTTATTGTCCGCCACTTTGTTCCAACATTTTGGATTCCTACCAGTAAGTTTCTACCCTACACTTGATTTTTGGGCATAATTTAAAATAAATTGAATAAGTAGTTTTTACAGTGATATATCGTCCAATTCGTACCTGTTTATTTCTATGTCACATTTAATTTTTCTGCAAAACTTAAAGTCGATTGAAGATTTTAAATTACCCCCAAAAATTAAGTGTAGCATAGGTAGAAACTGGTAAAATAGAGGTACGAATCGAATATGGTGAAACAAATTGGCGCCCAATAAAAATCTTCGAAAAGACAGTATGTGTTACTAAATGACTATGCGAGGAATTAACTTCCAAATAAAAGGAAATACCCATAACGAAAGAAATTCCTGGTAAAGGAAATTTACCGATTTTTTACTACTTAGTTCTAATCTTTAATATTATATTCGATAACTTATTTATTAAGTCATCAAAGATCTAGTTATTTTATTCTAAATCTGTTCTAAACTTTTTGTACGACCTAACGGACCAATTTTGAAAGTTACTCAAAAGTTTATACCATGACAGTCATGAGAGTCGTGGAGTAGAAATTTAATACACTCAAATATTCTAAATAAGAAAAATTTAACTGCTCTTTAATCGTTCGCCGTAATAAAACTTCAATAAAAAGTGTTCGCAAAGCGAATAATTCATAGAAGAAAACTTTTCATTCTGTACACGAGCTTGTTTTCGCATTCATACAGGCGACATACATTATGTAGTACTTAAATCAGGATATAACCTTGACGCAATCAGCAATCTGCCTCCCAAATTACAAAATATTCAAAAGTAGATTCTTTAGCTCTTGTACTGCATGAGATTTTTTTCATCCCAGGGCCGTACTCTGTTCTGGAGTATCGAAGCCCTAGTTTTATTTGAATAGGTGTGTATGTATGAACGTATTGTAAAACTTGATAAATAAACGTTGTGAAAATGAAGAATATATACATTGGTTCAAATCTAAATGATGTTGGATATAGGAATAAAACATCGTTAAATGTCCTTTACCTGGAACTTCCCTCGATATGAATCTTTCCTTTTATTAGAAATAGTGGAAATGTAGTATATATATATATATATATATATATATATATATATATATATATATATAAAACTAACTGTAAAAAAACTAAAACGTTAAAATAGTATTTTATTCCATCTTGAAGATTTGACTTTATGAAGTCAACATCAATGTAATACTCAATTATTAAGTACAGCATTTATGTTTTGACTGTCTTAATCTCAAGTATAATCTATATTTACTGCTTTTTTATAAGTTTGACGAACTTTATGAAATCAAATTTTCAAGATAACATAAAACATTATTTAATTTTAGTGTTTTTTTGGATGATATTTTGGATCAGTTTCCAGCAACACCTTACTTACTGACAGATTATCTACCGAAATAACTTGACAAGAAAAAAAATTGCCCTCCTCTCCTTGAATGTACCTTGACCAAGGGGGTATACTCAAATTATTTTTTGGTTGATTTCTATTCGCCACTCCGCCATTTTTCTTTGTACTTCTTAAAAATCGGTAAATTGACCTTTACCCGGAACTTCATTCGTAACGAATTCCACCACACGCAGTTAATACAAGTACATCTTTTTACTTCCCTCGTAAAAGTTTCCTTTTCTTGTAATCGTGAAAAAATCACCCTCCGAGATTTTTTCAGGGTCCCTAGATGCCGAAAAACACGTTTTCTCAATTCCGTCGGTATCTGTTTAAAGCATAGCTAAAAAAACACTTACCCGATTGACTTCAAATTTTGGTCAAAAATTAAGAGTAATTAACATGGTAATATTTTGGAAAAAATCCAATATAGCAAAACAAAATGCCGCCTCCTGAAATGTTAAAAAAATATTACTAAAAAACTACGTATGCAATTTACCTAAAATTCTGCACAAAAATCAAGTATTATGTAGAAATCCACTGGTAAAATTTTGGTAAGGTTCCAAGATGGCGGAACAAAATGGCGGCGGCTTAATAAAATATTTAAAAATTCATCCTGAAAAACTACTTTACAGACTGATTTCAAATTGTGTGCCATAACTAATTGTAGTAGAGAAAAGACTAGTAAAATTTTGATACTGATATGACGGCCAAATCAAATATTTAGAATCGTGACAAAAATCAGCCTCTCCGGTTTTACATATTTTCATGTTTTAGGGTCCCTAGATGCCAAAAAATATGTTTTATTAATTCCGTCGGTCCATCTGTCGGTAGTCTGTCTATCAGTTCGGGGCATAGCATAAAAACTACTCATCAGGTTGACTTCAAATTTTAGTCAAAAATTAAGGGTCATATGGGGATTACCTGGTAATATTTTGGTAAAAATCCAATATGCCAGAATAAGATAGCGGCCTAGTGAAACGTTAAAAAAAATATTACTAAAGAACTAATTATCCAATTTCCTCACATTTTGTACAAAAATCAAGTATTACATAGGAATGAACTGGTAACATTTTGGTATGAATATAAGATAGAAAAACAAAAGGCGGCTTATAAAATATTTAAAAAATCGGCCTGAAAAAACTACGTATTAGATTAATTTGTGTGTGTGTGTGTGTGTAGAAGCATTAAGTGTGATATAGAGATAAACTGGTAAAGTTGTGGTATGAATTCAGAATGGCAAATAATTTTTATTTCCCTCGTAAAAGGGAAGTATTGTAATCGTGAAAAAATCACTATCCGATATTTTTTCAGATATTTACGTTTCAGGGTCCCTAGATGCGGAAAATTATGTTTTTTCAATTCTGTCGGTTCGTAGTTTCGCGGCATAGCTAAAATACTACTTACCCGATTGACTTTAGGATTGATTGAATTAGGATCAAAAATTAAGAGTCATATGGGAACGACATATATATATATATATATATATATATATATATATATATATATATATATATATAATAAAAAGTAATAGATTAAAATAAAGATAAGATAAAAATATTTTATTAATTTATTTTTATTTAAATATTTATATTATTTTTTGTTAATTTAATTCATAATCTATAAAAAGTAAATTATGAGATTTATTATTTAACTCCATTAAAAGAAGGTCTTTATTCCGGAAAATTTTACCGACTTTATAAATATGATGCGTGGTTTTCGGCATCTAGAGAACTCGAAAAGTGAAAATCTGAAAAAATCTCGGGGGGTGATTTTTTCGCGATTACAATATCTCCCTCTTATACGAGGAATATAAAAGAAAAGTATTCAATTTTCAAGTTTTTTTAAATAACCTAACCATTACAAGGTGAGGAAATGTGTAAGATTTGAACAGGAGACCACTCAAGGTGAATAAGTATCTCCTGATTTTCCAGAAATCTTTTTTTGTAGACAACAATATCCATCGTAGCTTTCGTGAAATTACGTGACAGTCGGACCGAGAGAGAAAAGTATTTCTAATGTAATTATAAAATAAATTATCCATCTCTAATTACCTCATATACCTAGGCCAGTGAAGAAAATATTCATAAAACAGCCCAAGACAACTGAGGTATAAATAAGGGCCTTTATAAAGCGTAGGCATTACGAGAAAAAAGTGGGGGTTATGAGTAATAAGATAAGCTTATCAAAGCCGAAGACCACCCAAGTTGTACGTCGCTATATTAAAATAGTACCAAGTCTAAAAAGGCATAAACACAGGTAAGGACTAGCTCATCATAGAAATTATAATAGTGGCTTAAGAAAGGTGTCAGATATAATGGGTGATAAGTAGAATTTCGACGTTTCTCTTTTTTTTTTTTTTTGGTCTGTAATAATTTACAGATGTGATCTATTTGAGACGTTTTTGTTCTCATTATACTTTTGAAACCCGAGATTAACATTACTTTATTTGGTACAAGCCTGTCTACAACAATAATTAATGAACAGTGCGAATATAGCCAAAAGTAATATTACTAGCAATAAAGACTGTATAATTAAGAACTTAATGGTAATAAAACTTGACCGAATATGTGACGGTCGCCAACATTTATAGATAGAAGGGATTATAATATATGTAATTATGTTATAATTATCATCACCAGTATTTAGAAGTAACGAGGGATTATAGGCAAATAATTAAAGCGATAATCGTTGCAAATAGCTATAAAGAAAAAAACTGCACTTCATTAAAAGCAGTTTCATATTTTAATAGATTATAAATCAAATATATTGAACCCAAGTTCATCCGAAAAAGACAAAAATTAAATGGTGAAACAAATTACTATTTGTCGGGTATTTTTCTGGGAAGCTGGGTGCTATTCACGTAATTAATTAGCACTTTCAAAAACATTATGGTTTCGTGTAATTAACAATTAATATAAGTACCTTTAAGACTAGACTTCTCAATTTAGGTATTCACATGAAAGATACAGAAATAGGCTTTTAGATAAAATAAAAATAATAATGAATCCAAACATCACAAACCTTCTCAGGTTTCATCTTCCCATTATAGCGTCCCTAGATGCCAAAAAATATGTTTTATCAATTCCGTCGGTCCGTCTGTCTGTCTGTTCCCGGCAGAGCCTAAAGGCTACTTACCCGATTGACATCAAATTTTTACCAAAAATTAAGAGTCATATGACCTAGTATATTTTGGTAAAAATCCAAATTGACGAAACAAAATGGCGGCCTAGTGAAATGTTAAAAAAATTATTAAAAAAACCGCTTATCCAATTTATCTCAAATTTTGCACTATGGTGGTAAAACTGGTAAAATTTTGGTACGAATCCAGAATGGCGGAACAAAATGACAGCTTAATAAAATATTTAAAAATTCAGCCTGAAAAACTACTTAATCCATTGATTTGAAAATGCGTGCCATAGCTAATTGTGGTATAGAGGTCAACCAGAAAAATTGTGGTACTAATTCAAGATGGCCAAATAAAATGTTTGTAATCGTAAAAAAAATCACCCTCTCAGGTTTTACATACCTTCAAGTTTTAATTAATCAAATTAGTAGACAGACCAAAAGACAGGCGGAAATGAGAAAATATGTTTTTTGGCTTCTAGGGAACTTGAAAAACCTAGAGGTCGATTTTTCACGATTACAATACAATTATAAGTAAAAATGGGTAGATTTGGCACAACTTTCCTCGTACAGGCTTCTTGTTTAACTTATGACGTTGTGTGAAAACATAACTGAAACATTTTTAGCCGATACTTCGTGATTTTTGTGTTTGAAGCGGTTGATAGAGTTACGTTAGCACTCTGCCTATAAGTGACAATGTTCTTTGAGGACATTATATCTCAGCTATTATGTTTGACTTAATACGAAATAGCTTGGGAAATAGCTTAAGCACGGCAATGACAAGTACATTTTTAAAGCTTGTTAATAAGAAATAACGCTTAATAACTATATTTTTTTTCACATACCCCAGATATATGGTTGAATTAAAACCCACAAAAATAAAAAATTTAGTGTCTATTATACATACTATGGGTCCAAAGTATGCAACAAATGGGCATCTATTTAATTATTCATTTCTTGATAAAATGTAGTGCTTGAAGAAAAATTAGTTTTGAAAGTATTAAACTTTAGGTTAGATATACAAAGTGTTCAAAAAATACTAAAAAGTGGACTTCAAAATCGAAAAATTTCAAAAAATAAAATCTTTGTAACGGCAGTTTTAAAGTCCACAAAAAATCGCAAATCGTATCGTATTTTCTGAACACCTAAGACCTAAAGTTTAAAACTGTCAACAATAATTTTTCTTCAAGAACAAATTTTTATCAAGAACACAATTTTCTGAGAAATAAATAATAAAAAGGTTTCCCATTTGTATCTTCTTTGGATATACATTTTACATTATACATTTTAGAAAATTATGTAGGGTGTAGCATTCCTTGGAGTCATGACCCTATTGGCAACCCTAAAAAATTTCTGTAGCGACACGGACGTAGTTTGGGACTTGTGTCGATCTTCCTGTTCATTTTACCAATGTTATGGCCCTTGGACTTTTATTATATCTTGCACTGTTTTGAAATAGTTTAGAAAAATGTATTTAAAAATACATCTTTAATAGTTTTTAACTTGTAAATTAGATAATAAAAGCAGATGTTAAAATCATTAAAACTGTCCATGTTTCTAAACCCACTTTTCTAAATTATTTCGAAACGGTGCAGGTTATCAAAAAAGTCTAAATAAAGCAAAATGTATAAAATAAAGCAGGAAATCTCAAACTAGGTCAGTATCACTAGATTTTTTTTGGGGCGGTTAACGGGGTTGTATAATTTTCTACAACGCATTATGGCTATTTTATAGATACTAGTTACGGTTTACCCTGTGCGAAATTAGAATTAAAAATCTCTAGAAGTGTACGAGGCATAAAGGAAAGTATGTACAAAGTTTTTGGTTCTAAATTACCGTTTGGTAAACATTTTTAATAGATATAAAGGGTGCTTCGATTTTCTGTAATCAACATCACCTCGGATTCTTAAATGTAATACCCTATACATTATATGTCCATCAAATGGGTCGCAACTTGCTGATTATAAATATACTAAGTTTGAACCCATTAGTTTCAAAAATTAAGGGTCATATGGGAATGATCTGGTAACATTTGGGTAAAAATCAGTAAATTTCTTTTCCCGCAACTTCCCTCGTTAAAATTATTTATTAGGAATAGTAAAATGTGATCTAATTTAGTTACGCATATAATCATTTAGTAACACATATACCTATATTTTGTTACATCATATTGGATTCCTACCAATATATTTACCATTTTCTTTCTATCTATACCACACTTGACTTTTGGACATAATTTATAATAAATTCAATAAGTACTTTTTACATTGACACATACCGCCTTTTTGCTACGTCATGTTGAATTCGTACCAGTTTATAACAAATTTCACATTTAATTTTTCTGCAAAATTTAAAGTCAATTGAACAAGATTGTTTTACGTTCATTTTAAAAAAAAAATTATTCGGGCGCCATTTTGTTTCGCCATCTTAAATAAAAACCCAGATTATCATTTTTTACCTACTCCGTTGATCCACAGATATTTCCCAGATATTAAGTTCTTAAATGGTTTTCAAGGATGGTGTATTATTTGAGCTTAGGATCCAGTAAAAAAAAACAAAAGCCCTTTTTAAATTTTCGACGTTTCGCAAATGTACTGTTGCATCCTCAGGACACATATAGATTTTATATCCTGCATGAAACCTATATCATCAGTCTTTACCCACTCCGTTGGTCCGCAGATATTTCCTAACCCCAAATAATAAACCACTCTAACATAACAACAAGAAGATCGTTAACGAAAACCATTTAGAAACTTAATATCTGGGAAACCTCTGCGAACCAACGGAGATTGTTAACGAAAACGATTTAGAAAATTAATAAATGGGAAATATCTGCGGACCAACGTAGTAGGCAAAGACTGATAATATAGGTTTCATGCAGGATAGAGAATCTATATATGTGTCGTAAGGTTGCAACAATAAAGTAGCGAAACGTCGACAATTTAAAAAAGTCTTTTATTTCTTTACTGGATTCTCACCCCAAATAATACACCACTCTAACATAAGAACAAGAGGATCGTTAACGAAAACCATTTAGAAACTTAATATCTGGGAAATATCTGCGTACCAATGTAGTAGCTAAAGACCGATAATATGGGTTTCATGCTAGATAGAGAATCTATATATGTGTCCTGAGGCTGCAACAATAAAGTTGCGAAACGTCGATCATTTAACAAGTCTTTTGTCTTTTTACTCAAATTCCAAATAATACACCACTCTAACATAGCAAGAGGATTGTTAACGAAAACCATTTAGAAACTTAATATCTGGGAAATATATGCGGACCAACAAAGTAGGTAAAGACTGATAATATGGGTTTCATGCAGGATATAAGATAAGTACTGAGGATGCAACAATTAAGTTGCGAAACGTCGACAATTTAAATAAACACTTGTGTTTTTTACTGGATATTAACCCCAAATAATACACCACTTTTAACAATTTTCTCTTGTAACATTGTTCTGCCATTGTGGATTTTTATCAAAATATTACCAGGGCATCCCCATATGATCCTTAATTTTTGGTCAAAATTTGAAGTTCAATCGGGTACGTAGTATGTCGCGAACTGACAGATAGACCGACAGACGGACCGACAGAATTGATAAAACATGTTTTTTTGATATCTAGGATCGCTAAAACGTGAATAAATGTAAAACCTGCGAGGGTGATTTTTTTTCAAGATTTCAAAAATTTTATTTAGCAGCAATTTCGTTCCGCCATCTTAAATTAGTAACATAGTTTTACTAGTTGAGCCCTATACCACAGTTAGTTATGGCACACAATTTGAAATCAATCGATTAAGTAGTTTTTTCAGGTTGAATTTTTAAATATTTTATTATACCGCTATTTTGGAATCGTACTAAAATTTTACCAGTTGATTCTAACTTAATACTTGATGTTTATGCAAACTTTGAAATAAATTGGACAAGTAGTTTTTTCATAATAATTTTTTTAACATTCCACTAGGCCGCTATTTGGATTTTTATCAAAATATTACCCGGTCATCCCCATATGACTCTTAACATTTGATAAAAATTTGATGTCAATCGGGTAAGTAGTTTTTAAGATATGCCGCGAACTGACGGACAGACAGACCGACGGAATTGATAAAACATATTTTTTGGCATCTAGGGACGCTAAAATGTAAAGATGTGTAAAACCTGAGAGGGTGATTTTTTCGGGATTATAAACATTATATTTGGCCGCCATTTTGTTCGGCCATCTCGAATTAGTACCACAAATTTACTAGTTGATCCATATACCACAATTAGTTATGACACAAAATTTAAAATTAAACCATTAAGCAGTTTTCTCAGGCTGAATTTTTAAATATTTTAGTAATCCGCCATTTTGTTCCGCCAACTTGGATTAGTAACAAAATGTTACCAGTTGATTCCAACATAATACTTGACGTTTTTGCAGAATTTGAGGTAAATTGGATGAATAATTTTTTAATTATATTTTTTAACACTTCACTAGGCCGCCATTTTGTTTCGCCATATTGGATTTGTACAAAAATGTTACCAGGTCATCCCCATATTGACCAAAATTTGAAGTCAATCGGTTAAGTAGTTTTTTAGCTACGCCGCGAACAGACAGACAGATAGACAGACCGACGGAATTGAGAAAACATGTTTTTCGTCATCTCGGGTCCCTGAAACGTGAAGATCTGAAAAAATCTCGGAGAGTGAATGTTTCACGATTACAATACTTCCCTCTTACGAGAAAAGTAATAAAATGAATAAATAAATATGAGTTGTTAAGAGCGCTATTTTCCTCCGTCATGTTGAATTCGTACCACTATATTCCTAAACCACATTTAATTTTTGTGAAAATTTTGAAGTCAATTGAGTAAGAATCTTGTTTAAGTTGATTTTGAGGTAATTTTGATAACCAGTTTTTTAGTGATATTTTTTTAACATTTCATCAGACCGCCATTTTGTTCTGACATCTTGAATATCTACCAAAATGTTACCAGGTCATGTCCATAAGACCTTAAATGTCTGACCAAAATTTGAAGTCAATTGGCTAAGTAGTTTTTTAGCTAAGGCTCAAACTGATAACCAGACAGACCGACGGAATCCAGGAAACATGTTTTTTGGCATCTAGAAACGCTAAAACTTGAAGCTATATAAAACCTTGGAGAGAGCTTTTTTCATGATTACAAAGATTTTATTTGGTCGTCATTTTCTTCCACCACCTTGATTTGGTACCATAATCTTACCAGTTTATCTCTACAGCCCACTTAATTCGTGCCCAAAATTTGAAATCAATCTAATAAGTAGTATTTTCAGGTTGATTTTTTAAATAAATTGTCCCGCCATCTTGGATTAGTACCAAAATTTTACCAGTTGACTTCTATGTAATACTTGATTTTTGGATAAAATTTCAGCAAAATTAAATAGGTAAGTAGTTTTTTCGTAATAATTTTTCAGCATTTCACAAGACTGTCATTTTGTCTGGCGATCTTGGATTGGTATCCAGCCAGTTGATTTTTACGCAATACTTGATTTCTCTACAAAATTTCGGGTAAATTGGACAAGTAGTGTTAGAGTAATACTTTTTTTTTACATTTCGCTAGCCGCAATTTTGTTCCACCATGTTGGATTTCTACTAAAATGTAATCATTTCATCCCCTTATGCCTCTTGATTTTTGACCAAAATTTAAAGTCAATCGGATAAATAGTTTTTGAGCTATGCCGCGTACAGACGACCGATGAAAATATTTTTTGGCATCTAGAGACCCAAAAACGTGAAGATCTGTAAAACCTTACAATATTTTTTACGAAGAAAGTAAAAATCCAATATGGCGAAACACAACGGCAGCCTTGTGAAATGTTAAAAAAATTATTAGTAAAAAACTACCAATTTATCTCGAATTTTGCACACAAATTAATTATTACATAGGAATCAACTGGTAAAATTTTGGTACAAATCGAAGACGGCTTAATAAAATTAGAAGGCCCTCTCTCGTCTCGTCTAGTGATACAAGAAACAAGTGCCCCCTCGTCTCGGCGAGAATGTCCTGAGACGAGACGAGAGAGACCTTCACTCGTCTCGTGTCGTCTACTCTCGTTTCTCTGGTGATATAAAAATTCCTAATTTGTTAACAGACAATATAATCTTAACATTAAAAGCTTGATATTAAATTTTCTAATAGGAGAGTAGTTTTCAGTTATCTAAAATCAAAAAACTAGAACAAAAAACGATTTATGAAAAGGAACTGTCAATTCTAAAAATTATAGATTACTTTTTAAAGATTTTTCAGATATAAATTTGAAGCATTTCTCAGTTTTTTATCAATTTTGAAAGACTCAACAAACCACTACTTAAGGAACTTTGCCATTGATACAGGGAAGCCGCACATATTTAAAATAAAAGTGGTATTTTTTCGATTGTTATAAAAATTTGGCGCTTTTAATGTTGTGTTGATTTTCAATCTTCTATGTAAAATGTAATATATTTTGATTCCGGGTATACACTATACATCTGTTCAATACTGTTGATCTCAAAAGAACGGCATTTGGCATTTTTAAATCTTTCTGTTCCGCGCTCGAATGAAGGCAGTCTCCGCTCGAATGGAGGCAGTCTCCATTCGGAACATCAGACATATATAAGAAATTCTAAGCTATAAATTTAACTATACAACGTTCCTTATGTTTTCTTAAAACTTAAAATAGAAAACCCAACGAAGTTAAAATATACGCAATCACTCAGTACCACCTTCATCTATCAAACTACAGTTACTTACACACAAATGAAAACAGTAAAAAAATATATTAGATAAAAAGCCTTAGAGTTGCGCTTATATAGGGGTACATTTTTGCCCAGGCAAGTCAGACAGATCACCCCTAGGATGACTTGCGATGTATATGAAGGTAATCGGATAAGTAATTTTGAAGCGCTATGCCGCGCACGGCCAAAGCGACAAACCGACATACAGACAGAACTGGGAGAACATGTTTTTCTAAATATAGGGACCCTAAAATGCAAAGATCGACGATTAGTTAGCTATACTTGCGTTTTCCTATATAAGGAACTGAAGTAATGAAAGTTTCATTACTTCAGGAATGTTGAAAATAAATATGCTTTCACTTTTTAGTATGGAAACATAAATATTAGGCATTATATATTGAGGAATTGAAACTTATTAGTTGTTATATATACATTTTTTGCGACACCCTCGTGGTTTAATGGACAGCGCCTCAGACCAGGCTCGAGGGGTCCCAGGTTCCATTCCCGCAGTCCTCACTTTTTTTTTGCAACACCCTCGTGGTTTAATGGACAGCGCCTCTGACCAGGCTCGAGGGGTCCCAGGTTCCGTTACCGCAGTCCTCGCTTTTTTTTACAGTATATTGTTGTAAATTTTACTTAGTTAGTTTCTTTGTAATTAAATTTAACATTATTTTGGGCTTCTAAAACTTCAATTTAATTACAAAGAAACCCGCGTATTAAAAACGGAACAACATAAAGAAAAAAGGAAAGTTTTAGAAATAATTTTTATAAAAAAGAACACAAATTATGTCAACTCAAAAGCAGATATTCAAAACCTAAGTAAAATTTACAACAATATAATGTCAAAAAAAGTGAGGAATGCGGGAATGGAACCTGGGACCCCTCGAGCCTGGTCTGAGGCGCTGTCCATTAAACCACGAGGGTGTTGCAAAAATTTATATATAATAATTAATAAGTTTCAATTCCTCCACCCAACTCTTTGCCCTTCCTAATATTAATGTTTCTGTCAAGGTCATAGAATTTTAGTCCTGGACGGAATAATAATTCTACAAAATTAATTTTAACCTACATGGAGGGTATAATGTTGTTATCTGTTTGTATTTGTGTATTTCGTTTTATATTTTTTTACTCAAAGTTTTGTAAATTGACGTGAAATGATTTCTGCCTTAGGAAAGTAATAAAAAAATTGTATATTTCCTCTTTGTGGTTAATAATGTCATATTTCATATAATGTTAGTCCATAATTTTTACCACTTGTTTCATGTTTTTATTCATTTTTTTAGTGTACACAAGATTATTGATAAAGGCTTAAAAATAGCCGAAACGTTTGACTTTAAAAAACACGAAAAAAAAAACAAGGATATGAAATAATTTTGTTTTATTCCATGTATGAACCTCATCCCAAGAAATTTGTTTTCCAAAAAAAAAAAAAAATATATATATATATATATATATATATATATATATATATAGAACTTAAATTACTTGACGTATGGAAAAACACACTTAAACACTAAAACACATGATGAGATTTAATTTTAAGTTAACTTTGTTTTTTCTTGTTTTTTGGATTTCATCTACTACGATTTACCAGGTTTTCTTATAGCAATGACGACGTACCCGCACTGAGACTTACTTATCTGCATTAATTTGTGCAGTTTTAAATCATGTTATCTAAAGAATATTATTAAAAAAAAAACAAAAAAAAAATATTTTTTAAAAAAACCTTTAATTTATAAACGTTTGAACAGAAAAGTAAAAAATAGTTAAACTTACATAAACACAGAACTTTTAAAAATTTGAATAAGTTCTTAAAAGCTTGAGGCTTTATTTCAAGTGCGATAACGTCTCACGCCTTAAGCGTTTAAGAAAATAATCAAATTTTTAAAAGTTATGTGTTATGTAAGTTTAATTTTTTTTTACTTTTCAGTTCAAAAGCTAATAAAAAAAAGCTTTTTTTATATTTTTTTACTTCTATTTTATTTTGTACTTTTTCGCTTTTTTTAAACACCCTGTAGAAGAAATTAACGATTGGGCACCAGAATATTTTATTTTCATCGGGTGTACGTATGTATACCAAATCTCAGTCAATGCCGATAATGGGAACTGTTTTGTACTTTTTAGCGTTACTTTTTAGGCGCCATGCATAAGACATTCATCGATTGGGCACCATAATGTTGCGTTGCCATCAAGTTTATGTATGTATACTAAATCTCAGTCAATTCCAATAACGGGGACTGTTTTGTACTATTTAGCATTATTTTTTACGCAACCTGTATAAGACATTCACGATTAGACACTATAATATTGTACTATCATCGGATTTTTGTATGTATACCAAATCTCAGTCAATTCCAATAACGAGAACTGCTTCAAAAGTTACTTGCAAGATTTGACCAATCATACATACTAACATACAAGTGAAGCTCGAAATGAAATTAAAAGCTTTTAATAAAATCAGCAAAGAGTTTTTATTGAAAGAAAGATCAAAAAATATCAAATAATTTGTTTATTCGAGAGTGAGAAACATTTTTAATGATCCGCTGTTTTCTACAGATTAAAGTTGAAAAAAAAATAAAATGTTCACTCTTTAGTACTTTATCATAAATACTGGCCATTTTTTGGAAAACTTCTCTATCGGACTTTCGGATTACGCAATCGCCAATGCTAACTAAACTGCGGAAACGCGAACAGGGGCGGATCAGCCCGCGCGAGTGGCGCCCTGCGGGGCTCTCAGCGCAGCGCCCGACCAGGCCGCCTTACACAGGCCACACACGAAGCCACGTTGGTGGTCCTTCGCCTCCGTCGGCCAAGGTTAGCGTAACGCGGCATTGGCTCAGAGCTACATCCTGATGCCGTGTCGGGTGGCGATTGTCAAAGACCGTCATAATACGCCCGAAAGAAGGCGGTTCTCGAATTCGAGTGCTCGTTAATATATTCAGGGGTTAATTAGCCGTCTGCTGGGACAGCTTATTATATTCTAAATAGATATGCAGTTTTAAAATGTTGGTTCTTTCATACACGAATTGCCGAACAGTTTCACTATAGTCCACTCAGGTATTTTACTCCGTCAAGTGGAGACTAATTTATTATATATATATATATATATATATATATATATATATATATATATATATATATATGCCTGTTTCTCAGCCTTTTCTAATATATCAGAATATTAACAAACTTGTTATGTATTATTATTTATTCGTACAGTTTTAACGATTGACATACCTGGGTTTTTTAAAACACAATATTTATATTACCTCACAATCTACATGTACGAAGTCGCGGGTAAAAGACTTGAAATGATGAGTTTATCAATTCGATCCTAATTTTTTTTTATATATGTACATCGATTACTCCGCGACCAATATGAATGAAATTTTCAGGGAATATTTAGCATGTTACCGGAGTGGTCCCGTACCAAGCATATCGAAAAAAATTTTAAAAATGCGGAATGCCGCCATTCTGAACTGTTTACACGATATTACATAATATGCAGTGGACCCAGAGGCCATTTGATAAACTTGACTTTTACAGTGAAACTTGTTTAAATAGAGAGGATGAAATACAATGTTTTCTAAAAAAAAGTAAAAACACTAAAAAATGAAAAATATTTTATTTTATCTGGAAAATTTTACCCCTGAAGTCGGCGCTAAACTAATAAAGTCAATAAGATACTATACTCGTGGTATTAGACATCAAGACACTCAGTACATAAATATATTTCGACAGGCACTTAAGAATTAATATTAAGGAAGGTGCAAAAAATCGATATTTACCAAACATGTATTTCTAAAGAACATTTGTTTTACACTACTAGAACACAGTAAAAGTCTATTTGAATACTAAGGCAATCATCGATGAAAATCAGGGGTGGCTCAAAATATTTATTCACCCCTGACGGTTTAATATTAAACTAAAAATCTACTCTGGGTAAATAACTTACGGAAAAATGGCTTTCTCTCTTCTCTTTTCAATATTTTTTTATAATGCAGTTCTCGATATCCCAATCAAAAGTTCTCATTCGACTAGTTTTTTTTAGATACAGGATGTTAAACTTTTTCCAAATCCCTTATAAAATACTTACGGAAATTAGAATCACACCAAATTAATTTTGCCAGCATATTTAACGTATAGTGTTTCCCAAAATAATAAAAAGAAAATATGTGAACCTAGGACCGAAAAAGCTTAGTTATATAGATATTGAAAGAATAAGGTTTACAACACCCTGTAGGTATATCAAGAACAAAGCATTTGCGGATTTATGTTTGGCTGAAACCAGATACATAAAAAGCATTTTTTTTTCTCGTTCAAGAAGCTTCTAATACAGAAAAATAAAAATTTTCATGCGGAAATAGTCATTTCGATTTTCCAGACTTTATAACAGGAGGAGGAAATTTCATTTCTATTCTTCGGGCTTTAGAATAGCCGAAACAGAGGCTGAAACTTAAATGGAAACTTTGCCTCGCTTTCCATTCTAAACATTTTTCTGAACATAAAAATGTTCCTGCGGAAATACGTCATTTATATTTTCCAAAAAATTTTATAAACTTTAGAATAGCTGAAATGTTTTTTTAATTTACTTACTTATTTTTTAACTATAATTAAGAAAAATGCGAACTAGGTTAGGTTAACTTAGGTTAGGCTTGCTGTAAACAAAATTCCAAGTCTATTAAAAGAAGGGTTTTTTAATAAAACCTATACTGTTAAGTAGATCTATCCTCTTAGGCGTTAGCTTAGCCCATATTTGTCGATTAAAGCCATAAACCATATTTAAAATATCACATTAATTATTCATCAATTATATAATAAATGTAAATAAATTAATAAATAAGATTTCTGCAGGATTTTTGTTAAGTACCACATCCAGAAGGATTTATAAAAATCAAAAATAAAATGTGGATGTATCACATTTCAGTTAAAAAATAAATAAATTTAAAAAAATAAAATATTAGAGTTTCCGCAGAGAAATTTTTTAGTTACCGCCTTTAAGAGGCTTTATAGAAGCCAAAAATATATTTTGTGAATATAACTCATTTCAGCTATTCTAAAATTTGCAATATTTCCTCGGAAATGGAAATGACGTATTTTTGCGGGAATATATTTGCATTTTTATATTCAGAAAATGTTTAGAATAAAAAGCAAAAGAAAGTTTCCATGTAACTGGATTCAGCTATTCTAAAGTTTGGAAAATAGAAATGACGTATTCCCGCAGGAAAATTTTTATTTTTCTTTATTAAAAGAAGCTTCTTGAACGCGAAAAAGATGCTTTTAATATAATTAGTTTCAGCTAAACGAAAGTTGACCCGTATGTTTGTATAAAATTTAAAAAAACTTTGTTCTTCTAGTAATCTTATTTTACCATGTACTTTATATGGGATTTAAGCAAAGTATAACATCCTGTATCTTAAAAACTAGTCACAAAATTAGGTGGTGCCCATGAGGACTTTTGATAAGAACATCGAGAATTGCATTATATCAAAAAATTAGAAAATAAAATTTGCCAAAAATCATTTTACATAAAGGGTCCTTTACCGTTCCAAAGTTATTAAAACATTCAACAATCACCAGACAATAATTCGGGTTTTCCAATAAAGATGTGTTATCGATACTATAAAAGAACTTAACCTTTCTACTCTTATAGGTACAATAACAAATAAATTTAGTTTTTGCTTTAAGGCCTGTCATGTAACAATACAATGAATAATATTTTAAATTTGCAGAGACCTCCGAGGTAAAGAAAATGTGATGGTCAAGAAATATGGCAAACCTTTTGATCCCTTAATTCGGAGAATGGCCTTAAAATTGACCACAAATGTAGAAATAATCTTAATAGTCGATCTTAGCAAAAGGTTCTTTGGTTAGAATATAATATGTGGAATAATAGGGCAAAATGCATCGAACCCATAAAGACGTTCGGTGTAGAGACCAAAGAAGAACCTGAAGTTAATATGATAAAGTTCAAAATATGATAGCTGCATTGTAACAGAGTACAGTAACCTCTATTAAACAATGTATCAAGCAAATGTCTCATAATATATAAGGTGCACCAAACTCAGTGGTCTGTTAAGTATAATAAGAACCAATGAATAGATTACTTTGAAAATTTAGTTCTGGCCATAGGTGAAAAAAATGTCTTTTAAAAATATTTTTAATTGTGCGATGTTGCCGCTTCTATCCTAAAGCAGATGTAATAATATCCGTTTTTTAATAGAATGCCCTGTATATTACTGCACTTTTGTATTTTCCGTAACATTCTCTATAGTTTTGGTGTGATATTTCCTATACCTAAATTTAACGGTTTCCGAGAAAATTATTGAAAATTGATATTTTTGACCTTCTGAAACCCTGTAACTGCCAAACGACTTAACTTGAGGACTAAATGGATTCCACTTTTCTATCTTAGTTTTTAGTGATGTCAAATTTTGAAATTTCCTATCAAATCGGAAATTAGCGTGGACAAATAGATAAAAAACTAAAATAAAAAAGTGAAATACATTTTGTTCTAAGTTAACGTGTCTTTTTCTCAAAAACAGAACTTAGTTAGGTATAGTAAATATAATACAAAAGGTATTTAGGACAATATACAAATGCAATTCCATTTACAAAACGGTTATGGCCACCGAGTTCGAGTAGAAGCGACAACATTACAGAATAAAACATTTTTTAGAAAGTAACTTTATGTTTACATATGCCCTAAGCCAAAATTTTTTAAGTAATCTATTAACTGATTCCCTTGATATTTCTAGTAGGCAAGTGAATTTGGCTCAATCTGTATATGTGAATTTTGTTTGCAATAGGCATTTGTAAGTTATATTTATACACTTCTATTTGCACAAGACCTTATTTTTTATGTTACATAGTAAAGTCTTAATGATTAAATAAAAAAAATTATAAAAAAAGGTTTGTCCTTTTTCTTGTTACAATAGACCCGCACGCCTATTGTTGTCATGAGCGCATTTCTCTTTCTAAACCGCAAATTTTTGTAGATTTGTATTTCTGACGTTCAACGCGCTTCAGCTCGGTAACGGTAAGTCGGTAAAAAAATCTTATAAGAAGTCGAAAGTAGAGGATTAATAGGAGGTCCGTGAAGTTAGGCCCCAAAGTATTTCTGATTTGCCCAAGTTTAGTGTCAGCGTGTGCATCACTACTGCTTTATTTGGTTTTGATAGTGCTTTCTTAGTTTTGCAAATGTTTTTTTAGGGTGTTTAATTTAAAATAAGAAAGTTGGAGCCCACCTCGGAAAAACGAATCATCCATATATAAAATTATCTTCTCGTTTCGTATTTAATACTTTTCTGTAGTTGCTAAGATAAAGTAGTGTCCCAAGTTAGACGTTTTGAAGGTTGTCATAAAAAAATTCTTTTATTTCATAAAAGCTGAAATTGTATGTAGTGATAAATTATGTATTGTAAATTATCAAACAAATGTTTAGAACGCATTTTCAAAGAACTAGCATTCGATTAGGTGCAATAAATGTATCAATCTATGAATGCCCGCCATTCGCTGATACACAATCCCGAATATATTTATGGCTCAAATTTCATCTACAGTGGATATATTTATTCAACTTTTAAACGGACAGATTAATATACTCTAAGTCGAGACGACATTTTTTGAGACGAGACAAGATGCCGATCTCGTCCCGTCTCGACCAAAATTTTGAGATCGAATTGGCCAAAGTTGAAAATTTTACATCCTCTGGCTCTACACCCGGTACAATAGATTTCTTACCATAATCAAGATTACGAGACGAGAGGAAGGAAATTTTGAAAATTTTACATCCTCTGGCTCTACAACCGGTACAGTAGATTTCTTACCATAATCAAAACTTTTCTTGGGAGTAATTTGTAGATATACAGGATGTAACATTTTGTACGTTATCGATTAAAATGGAACATTTTTATCCAGGTTCCAACGATATACGGTTTATTTATTTCCTTCAACAGTTTTTGAAGTATTTGGACTTAAAATTTCATTAATTTGCATTGACACTTCCGGATATTATTATTATGAGCATTTTTTACATTAATAATAGTAATTCAAAATCGAAATATTTCATAAAGTATCTAGGCAAAAATGTAGGTGGTTATAACATTGAGTACGCTATATATTATCGCTTATAATAAAAAATATGTTCATTCTACTTAATTATCGTGTTGATTATCATTATTTAATATTCTTATAATAATAATAATAGTAATATCATAAAACTATTGAAGGAAATATCAACAAACCCTATATCGTTAGAATCGAAATTAAGAAATGTTTTACGTTTACAAAAGCAAAGTTGATATTGATTTCAGAAAAACGAAGAACCCTATATATCTACAAACTAATGAAAAAAAATACGATTTGACCTAACTTTCATATTCAATATTTCTTTATATCTACAAAAATACAAACATTATTTATTAATTAATATCTTTAGATGTTTTTTCAATAACACACTAGTAACACCTAGAACGAAATTTTACAACGACCAAGCCCAGTCGTTGGTAGAGGCCTCAGCACAGAGCTGCCGCGAGGTTTAGCGGGTATTTACCATTGAATCGCACCTACATACTTAAAACACTAGGCTCTAAAGTCCGTCCTAAATTCGACCCTGTAAATAGTAGCAAGTTTTATAGATTCAGGAGTGTGTGTTGGCAAATTGCCTGCATATTTGGATACAAATGTTGTAAATAAAGCTATAATTTATAAAACCAAAGTATTGATTTTTAACAATTAGGGGATACTTTGTTAGGTATCTGATGATTCTAAAATACAATTTTAGTGTCTTAGCGTTAAAAGTTCAGATAAACATGTGTGCGCAAGGCTTTTGGTTTTGAGATTCAGGGTGTTAAAAGTTTAAATTTTTTTCTGCACTTTTTTTTCATGGAGCTCGTATCTTTCTACAGACAGATCATTCAAATTTCACACACATTATACTCTGAGCAATTTTTAGGAAATGCCTTAAAAACATTTTAGAAAATCTACAGGGTGTTACCTTTTCCTAGGTCGCGATCCATTTTACCTGCCGCGTATTTTTTTACTGCCACCTCACTAACAATTTTTACAACAAATTTAAATTCCCTATTCTGTTCTGTAACCTTTTGGTTTCTAAGATTTTTTTCAATATTTTGTCAAGTTTAAAAATTATTTAGCAGTGTCCATTCATGCCTACCTAATTCCAAGTTTATAATGCATTAACCGTACTATTTTACAATTTTTCATTGTTCTGTACGCAACGAACATACACGAAAGGTCATTCTGTTAAGTTCTAAACTTGCAAAATATAAAAAAAAAGAAAAAGTACAGATCAGAATAGGGAATTCGATTCTTTTGTAAAAATGGCCAGTGATGTCGCAGTAAAAATTTCGGGATAGATAAAAGGGATTGCGACCTGGGAAAAAGTAACACCTTATACATTTTTTAAAAACGTATTAGCTACAGCTATTTCGTAGACATGGCTCCAAGTATACCAAATTCAAATGACATATGTCTAGAAATGAGGAGGTCGATGAAAAAAAAACTAAAAAAAATAAACCTTTAACACAACACTTATAGATGAAGGCCTTGCCGACACCTGTTTATGCGAACTTTTAGTGAACCAAAAAATTTTGTCCTCCATATTTAGCCATCAATAAAAAAAACGCCCTGTATATTTAATTGTGATTTACAATCAATTACATAAGGCAGTCATAAAAAAGATTTACGGGTTACCATCCTAGTTACTATTCACTTGGATTGGTTGTAAGACGTTCATAGTAACCGAAATTAACAGTGAATCCATGTTTATACTCCGAATATACGATCCAACAAATGAAAAATAAATTCCTCCTAAAAGGATCCTAACTTTGCCGTCTTTGGGATCCATCCAGAAATTTTCGCGGAGCTCAACTCATATCATGGCCAGAGTAGCCATACCATATAATCACAAGAAAGGCGTGGATTAATTGACTCAGTATTTTTCGAGTTCCTATCTGTTCTTTGCTCCCTACTAACGCATACACAGGCACGTAAATCAAACAATCACTCACATAACATTAATCAAATGTATGTCCTCTTGGCCACAGTACCAGTATGTTTACCGAGTTGTTTACCTTTTTTTCTAGTATATGACAGTAAAATAATCTGAGTTACTTATTATACAGGTTATAAAATTATAATCTGGAATATAGGTAAGTTTTTTATTGATAGCATGTTGTTACCTGATTCAACTGCGCCAACGCGACATCTGCATCCACCCAGCCAGGCCTGGTGTACAGGTCCGACTCGTGTCGAGACTCCGGTCCTGGCGCTACGGGCGCCGTGGCCCCAGCCGCCATTTGTCAATCTTCAGGGCCGAGAAGGCCCTTTGTGGCGCTCCGCTCCATTCAGGGGTCCATGGATCACCCCGCAGCCCGTAAAAGCTGAAAATTGCAACACATTATATACATTATTATCGTCAAACCTGTATTTTTACTTTCCTCGTAAGAGGCAACTAGAAACAGGAAATATATGAAGAGCATTAATGTACCGTATACCGGTTTGTAAAAAACTTGATTCGTCGTTGCTGTACATGTAATTTTTCGTTGGTGTGTAAGTGGTGCAAAATTTAAAAAATCGGTAAATTTCTTTACCAGGAACTCCATCGTTATGAATATTTCCTTTTATTAGGAACAGTGACCCAATTTAGTTCAGTTCATAGTCATTTAGTAACACATATATACAATCTTTTTTATTGGGCGCCATTTTGTTCCATCATATTGGATTCCTACCAATATTTTACCAGTTTCTACCTATGCCACACTTGATTTTTGAGCATAATTTAAAATAAATTCAATAAGTAGTTTTTCCATTGACACACACCGCCACTTTGTTACGTCATGTTGAATTCGTATATCCCTATATTTAATTTTTCTGCAAAATTTAAAGTAATTGAATAAGATTTTTTTTTCACGTGGATTTTTTAAAAAAATTATTTGGTCGCCATTTTGTTTGTGGATTCATACCACAAGTTTACTCAGTATATCACACCTAATCCTTGCACACAATTTGAAATTAATAGTAAAGTAGTTTTTTCAGGCTGATTTTCTAAATATTTTATAGGCCGCCATTTTCTTTTGCTATCTTGTATTCATACCAAAATGTTACCAGTTCATTCCTATGTAACACTTGATTTTTGTGCAAAATTTGAGGTAAATTGGATAATTAATTTTTTAAGTAATAATTCTTTTAACGTTTCACTAGGCCGCCATCTTGTTCCGGCATTCCCATATGACCCATGCCGTAAACTGACAGATAGACAAACCGACAGACGGACCGACGGAATTGATGAAACATATTTTTTGGCATCTAAGGACGCTAAAACGTGAAGATATGTAAAACCTGAGACCGCGATTTTTCCACGGTAACAAACATTTTTGTTTGGCAGCCATTTGGTTCCGTCATCCTCAATTAGTAACACAGTTTCACTAGTTCATTTCTATACCACAATTAATTATGGTAAACAATTTGAAATAAGTCCATTAAGTAGTTTTTTTCAGGCTAAATTTTTAAATATTTTATAAAGCCGCCATTTTGTTCCGCTATCTTAGATTCGCACCAAAATTTAACCAGTTGATTCCTATATAATACTTGATTTTTGTGTAAAATGTAATATATCATTTTTTTAACATTCCACTAGGCCGCCATTTTGTTTTGCCAGATTGGATTTTTGTCAAAAACCTTGAAGTCAATCGGGTAAGTCGTTTTTAGGTATGCCGCGAACAGACAGGCCGACAGACAGTCAGACCGACGGAATTGAAAAAACATGTTTTTCTGCATTTAGGGACCCTAAAAACCTAAAGATCTGAAAAAATCTCGGAGGATAATTTTTTCACAATATTTTTACGAGGGAAGTAAAAATTGTAAGTGCTTTTAATTAATTTGTTATAAATTATTTATTCAAACGCAGTGGTTCTCTAATAAAAAAAACAGATCTAATACAATGACGTAATCTAGCTAGCGTTCAAAATGACTATTTGTGCAGCAGTCAGATAGTAAAATTGCAAATTGATTTTTGAAAAAAACTGTACATTTTAAAATATCTATAGCACCAAAGCAGCCCTAGAGTGTTGACTCCCTGTTATATAAAACTTTTTTTTGCTCTAAATTACCTGTACTTTTACCTGCTAAAATATTTGTAGTAATTACCTTTTCACCCTGTATATTATGCATAATATTATTACTAAATAGCTATATATGCATGTACAAAAATTTTCTGTGGAGGAATCCGTTATGAGGGAAGTTCCGGGTAAAGTCCAGTTTACCCATTTCTGTAAAAAAACAAGTTCTGCTTGCGACCTGTATATGTAAATGAACGCGATTTTTGCTGCAACTACTGAACGGATTTCAATGGAGATTGCGTCATGTTGTAGATTAACATTTCAGAATCTTTTTTAGTACTGAAAACAGATTATGGTGCACGCGCAGTAATAGAAAATGTGAGCTAAAACCAGAATATCTGACAAAATGCTTTAATTATTTGTACGGAAAGTGCTTTTAACAATAATATACAATGAAAATGTATTGGTGAACCATACTATAATAAATAGCAATATAGGTAAGAAATAGTACTTTTCTTAGTACCTAATCAGAAACTACTCTAACGTCGACTTCAATAAGTCACATTTTTAAGGTGGTTTAAAATGATATTCTTTTTGGAAGTTTTTGAATGTTGGTTTTATTTTTATTCCCTTGCACCTCTTTTATATTTAAATTAATAAAACAAATTGCTTTAATTTTTACTTTTAGTCTCGCTTTTAGTTAACAGATAAAAAGTTTATTTTTGCCAGAATATTAGCAATGATCTCTATATCACTCTTCATTCATGTATAAATCTAAAACGGGATTATTAGTAGTTTTTGTCTCATGGCGTTGAAAGATCGACTGACCAGCAAAAACCAATAGACATATTAGTGGGAATCTATGGAATTTAGGAAAATGTGTTTAAAACATGGACAGTTTTGATTGAGGAGTTAACTGCTGAGAGAATCTAATGCACAACTAAAACCTTTGTGAAATCTTGGGTAATCTGTCAAATCTATTGTGAAATCCGTGTAATTTGAGTAATGTTTGCGAAAACCGTGTGTTATATGTGTATAATCCATGAAATCTGTGTCTAATACGTGTGATTTAGTTGAATAAATCTGACTAATATTATATTATACTGACAACAAAGAGTTGATAAAAAAATTACAAGATTACACTGTTTTTCAAATTTTTGTTATATTTATTATTATCTTAGCGATTTGGCAACACTACTTATATTTACGCGAATGAACGCGACTTTCAAATTTTGGTATGCGTATACAGTTCGCGTGGTAATACAATTTGACATTATCGTATATAAAAAAATCAATACAATAAAGCAGAGAAATATAGTTATTTGTGGTCCGATTTGACAGAAAATTGGTTTCTGGGGTAATTACAGTCAATATTTTAAAAAAATCAAAATGTTATTTGCGCAGGTTCGACCGAAAATCAACTATCAAAATCAACTACTTAAAATTTTAACACCCTGTACAATAAAAATTAAGTATTTACAGACTCATATTCAAAGGGATTTTTTATAAAATATTTCCAAGTATAGCCTCACAAAATATTGGAACCTCGATTGGAATAAATTTCCAGTATTTTAACTGTAGAACTTAGTGTCACAATTATCGCACCTTAGTGCATTTGTAATACAGTAACTGTTAAATATACTTCTGAAAATAAGAATCACGACGTAAAATTAAAAATCACGTAGAAAAATCACAACAATGGAAACATTTTTTTACGTTTCAATTGTCACAGGGGAAGGCTGAGGGCGCTAACCCCCACTTGAAAAGTCCGTTGTATTTTGGTTTGTAAAATTAGCACAGAGTAATTAAATCTAATTGGATGAAACCCTAATTTTGTTAATAATCACAGTCGATAATATTTCCATTATTACTTTCATTATTATCAAAACATATTTTACAACAAATCGGTAGCAAACATACTGAAAATATTGAATCTATTTTATAGTTACATATTTATAGCCTCGTATATATGTATGCCGATATTTGAAATAATATATTAAAATCTTCAATTCAAAAATTTTTCCTCAAAACGCCATATAGCGGGGCAGTGCCTCTTATCGCCCGTTTTATTTTTATTATAAGTTTTTTTCCGATTTCTTTCCTAAAATAAAGCCGAGTTATTAGATCGAATAAAAATAGTGGAACGTTGAAACGTAGCTACTTTTGAAGCTTAGTTATCAAAAACTCAATAATGTCTACCAGTGTCTAAAAAACCCAGCAAAAAACTTCAAAATCGGTCTGGATAAGCGTAACCAAATTATTAAAACTTGAGTGGCTATAAGTATTGTAATCGTGAAAAAATCACCCTCTGAGATTTTTTCAGATCTTCACGTTTGAGGGTCCCTAGACCTAGAACTACTTATCCAATTAATCTCAAATTTTGCACAAACATCAAGTATTATTTTGGAATCAATTAGTAACATTTTGGTACAAATCCAAGATGGCGGAACAAAATAGCGGCTTAATAAAATATTTAAAAGTTCAGCCTGAAAAAACTACTTAAGGGATTGATTTCAAATTGTGTGCTATAACTAACTGTGGTAGCGGTCAGCTAGTAAAATTGTGGTACTAATTCAAGAAGGCCGGACAAAATGGCGGCCAAATAAAATGTTTGTAATCGTAAAAAAAATCACCCTCTCATGTTTAACATATCTTTACGTTTTAGCGTCCCTAGTTGTCAAAAAATATGTTTTATCAATATCCTCTCTGTCAGTTCGCGGCATAGCTTACTCGATTGACTGAAGAAAATGTAGCCCTAGTGAAATGTTAAGAAAAAATTATTAATAAATAACTACTTATCCAATTTATCTCAAATTTTGCACAAATATCAAGTATTATGTTGGAATCGAGGTTGGAATCAATTGGTAATATTTTGGAACGAATCGAAGATAGCGGAACAAAAAAGTGGCATAAAAAATATTTAAAAATTCAGCCTGAAAAAACCACCTAATGGATTGATTTCAAAGTGTGTGCCCTAACTAATTCTGGTATACGGATCAACAAGTAAAACTGTTACTAATTCAAGATGGCGGAACAAAATGGCGGCAAAATAAAAATTTTTGTAATCGTGAAAAAATCACTCTCTCAGTTGTTTGTTCTGTTTTGTGTGTTTTATCTGTCTGATGATCCGCTGCAATTGTGTGAATTCAAGATGACGGAACAAAATGGCGGCCAAATAAAATAATTTTAATTTTGAACAAATCGCCAAAGTTTCAGCGTCCCTAGATGTCAAAAAATCGAGCAAAAAATATATGTTTTATCCTCGGTTTTATGTATTCCGTTAGTCTGCCTGTTTGTCGGTCTGTCAGTTTGCGGCATAGCTTACAAACTACTTACCAGATTGACTTTTTACTCAAAATGAAGGGTCATATGTGGATAACCTGGTAATAATTTGGTAAAAATCCAATATGGCGGAACAATGTTAAAACAATTATTACTAGAAACACTAATTGTCCAATTTACCTCAAATTTTGCACACCATTCAAGTGTTACATTGGAATGAACTAGTAACATTTTGATACGAATCCAAGAGAGCAAAACAAAATAGCGACCTAATAAAATAATTAAAAAATCAGCCTAATTATTAAAAATAAATACTACTTATTAAATAAATTTTAATTTTTGGGAAAGAATTAAGTGTGATATAGATATAAACTCGTAAAGTTGTGGTACGAATTAAAGATCGCGAAATAAAATGGCGGCCAAATTTTTTTTAGATCAACGTAGAAAAAATATTTTCATTTAACTTTAAATTCTGCAATGTGAAAATGGGATAAACTGGTACGAATTCGACATGACTTCACAAAATGGTGGTATGTGTCAATGTAAAAACTACTTATTCAATGTATTTTAAATTATGCTCAAAATTCAAGTGTGGCATAGGTAGAAAGAAACTGGTAAAATAATGGTAGGAATCTAATATGATGGAACAAAACGGCGCCCAATAAAAGTATTTGAAAAGACAGTAAGTATATATAACACATATATACTGTGACTATGTACTGAACTGTAAATTGGATCACACTTCACTTTTCCTAACAAATAGAAAAAAAAATCATAACGAGGGATCTTCCGGGTAAAGGAGATTTACCGATTTTTTGACTTTTATTGTAAGCAAGAAAAACGTAATTTTATATAATCATCTTTTTACTTACCCTACTGCACCCTCGATTGTACCTAATCGTAAAAAAATCGGTAAATTTCTTTACCCGGAACTTCCCTCGTTATGATTTGTTAGGAATAGTGAAGTGTGACCCAATTTGGTTCAGTACATGTTCAGAGTACCTATATATGTGTTACACATACTATCTTTTCATTTTTGTTTGTTCCATAATATTGGATTCCTACCAATATTTTGCCATTTTCTTTCGACCTATGCCACACTTGACTTTTGGGCTTAATGAAATAAATTTAATAAGTAGTTTTTACGTTGACACATACCTCCATTTTGCTACGTCATATTGAATTCTCACCAGTTTATGCTATTTTCACATCTAATTTTTCTGCAAAATCAATTGAACAAGATTTTTACATTGATTTTTTAAAAATTTTATTTGGCGGCTATTTTGTTTCGCCACCTTAAATTGAAACCCATATTATCAGTCTTTACCTACTCCGCTGGTCCGCAGATACTTTCCAGATATCAAATTTCTAACTGGTTTTCGTTATCGATCCTCTTGTTGTTATGTTAAAGTAGTGTATTATTTGGGGTTAGGATCCAGTAAAAAAACAAAAGTCTTTTTTTAAAATATCTACGTTTCGTAACTTTATAGTTGCATCCTCAGGACACAGATTTAATATCTTACATGAAACCCATACTATCAGTCCTTACCTACTCCGTTGGTTTGCAGATATTTCCTAACCCCACATAATACACCACTCTAACAACAAGAAGATCGTTAGCGAAAACCATTTAGAAACTTAATATGTGGGAAATATCTGCCACGGAGTAGGTAAAGACTGATAATATGTGTCCTGGGAATGCAATAATAGAGTTGCGAAACGTCGACAATTTAAAAATAGACTTGTTTTTATTGCTGGATCCTAACCCCACATAATACACCACTCTAACATAAAAACAAGAAGATCGTTTACGAAAACCATTTGGAAACTTAATATCTGGAAAATATCTGCGAACCAACGTAGTAGGTAAAAACTGATAATGTGGGTTTCATGCAGAACAAACAATCCATATATGTGTCCTAAGGATGCAACAATAAAGTTGTGAACGTCGACAATCTAAAAAATCTTATTGTTTCTTTACTGAGCCCTAACCCTAAATAATACACCACTTTGAGTTAACCACAAGATGACCGTTAACGAAAACCATGGAAACATAATATCCGGGAAATATATGCGGACGAACGAAGTAAGTAAAGACTGATAATATGGGGTTCATCTAGGATATAGAAACTATGTGTCCTGAGGATGCAACAATAAAGTTGCAAAACGTCGACTACTTAAAAATAGACATTTGTTTTTTAACCCCAAATAATACACCACTGTAACATAACAAAAAGATGTTTACTAACAAAAACCATTTAGAAACTTAATTATCTAGGAAATATCTGCGCACCTACGGAGTAGATAAAGATTGACAATATGGGTTTCCTGCAGAATATAGGATCTATATATGTATCCTGAGGATGCACAAATTAAATTCCGAAACGTCGATAATTTAAAAAAACTTTTTTTTTTTTTTTTCTGGATCTTAACCCTAAATAATACACCACTCTAACAAATTTTTTTAACATTGTTCAGCCATATTGGATTTTTACCAAAATATTACCACCAGGTCATCCTCGTATGACCCTTAATTTTTGACCAAAATTTAAAGTCAACCGGGTAAGTAGTCTTAAAGCTATGCCGCGAACTGACAGACAGACAGAAACATTTAGCGACGTTAAAACGTAAAGATGTGTAAAAGTGAGAGAGTGACTTTGTTCACGCTTAAAAACATTTTATTTGGCCGCCATTTTGTTCGGCCATCTTAAATTAGTACCAGGATTTTACTAGTTGATCCCTGTACCACAATTAGTTACGGCACCCAATTTGAAATCAAACCATTAAGCAGTTTTTTCAGGCTGAATTTTTATATATTTTATTAAGCCGCCATTTTGTTCCGCCATCTTGGATTCGTACCAAAATGAAATCAGTTAATTCCAATTTAATACTTGATGTTTTTGCAAACTTTGAGATAAATTGGATGAGTAGTTTTATAACAAAATTCTTTTTAATATTTCACTAAGCCGCGATTTTCTTTCGCCATAATTGATTTTTATCAAAATCCTACCAGGCCATCCCCATATGAACCTTAATTTTTGACCAAAATTTGAATTCAATCGGGTAAGTAGTCTGGAAGCTATTCCGCAAAATGACAGACAGACAGAAAGACCGACAGACGGACCGACGGAGTTCATAAAACATATATTTTGGCATCTAGAGACGCTAAAAGGTGAAGATTAGTGAAAATGAGAGGGTAACTTTTTAACGATTACAAACATTTTATTTGGCCGCCATTTTGTTCGGCCATCTCGAATTAGTACCACTATTTACCCGAACATCTATTGCGTCCAGAACTAAATATGTTTTTCAGAGATTGGTCTAAAGTGGCTGATTCTGTATCTAGGGAGAAAATACAATTTTACAATTCGAATAGGTATTCTAATAATACGGGATTAAATTTTAAGCTGATAAATTCCACTGAGATACAAAAATATATAAATGAAATTAAAACTAATGCGGTTGCTGAGGACATGCTATCAATAAGATATTTAAAACTGTGCCTTCCCTTCTGTTTAAATCCTTTAATAAATATAATAAACAGCTGTTTCGTGGAAAATATCTTTCCCAACATATGGAAAAAAGCCGTAATAAAACCGTTGGCAAAAGTTGCTGATCCTAAAAACTTTTCAGATCTTCGACCAGTTAGTATACTTTCGGTTCTATCTAAAATTATAGAAAAACATATTTATAACCAGATATACAGCTACGAAAATGAATACAAAATAATTCCCGACTGTCAGTCAGGATTTCGCTAAAATCATAATACCTCCACCACTCTTGCAAATACTGTCAATATCATAAGGTTTAATGGAGAGAATGGACATAACACGCTTTTGCAATGTTGGACTTTAGTAGAGTTTTTGACACAATAAATCATACATTATTGTTAGCGAAACTTCACTATTTTGGTTTTTCGATAAACTCCGTAAAATTTCTAGAACATTATTTGAAAGATAGAAAAGAAAAGAATGATACGAAAAAATCAGAATATATTTTAATATAAGCTGGGGTTCCGCAGGGTTCAATACCGGGTCCACTTCTGTTTTCTCTCTATGTAGCGGATATTAACGGCTCTTTAACCTATTCCAAAATACAACAATATGCGGATGATTCTCAGGTATATATGTCCTTTCCTACAGAAAATCTCAATATATCCCAAGAGCGATTTAATACCGATTTAAATAATATATATATATATATATATATATATATATATATATATATATATATATATATATATATGCTGAGGACCATAATTTTAAAATGAACGCTCAAAAATCACATATTCTAATTTTTAGTTCAAATAAAACGGACGAACAGGCAATTAAAGATAATTTAAACCTTAAAAGTCCAAAATACAACAATACCTGTAACGAATGAAGCCAAAAACCTCGGTATTATATCCTCATCCTTACAGCTCGATTCGCATGTTAAAAAAGCTTCAAATCGCGTATATGCGTCTTAAAAAAATCTATAGCCTCAAACGATTACTACCATCCAAAACAAAATATTACTTGTGTGACAGTTTGTTGGACTATGGAGATATTGTCTATGGCGACTCTCTAACGATGCAAGTGGCAAACGCGATACACAAATTACAGAATTCTTGCATGCGGTTTGCTTACGATATACCGTTTAGACATGATATAACTCCATATTTAAATAATATCTCAGCTTTAAATATGAAGAATCGTAGACAATATCATATGTACAATTTTATATCTAGAGTTTTAAAAACTGGTCAACCGCCTTACCTGAGAACAATTTTTAATATTCTCCATTCGTACAATACAAGAAACATCAACAAATTTAGCATACCTAAGCACCGAACTTCCAAATTTCAAAAATCATTCTTATTTCTTGCTATTAATCTTTGGAATGAGCTACCTAACAATGTAAAAAAGTTCTCTTATAATAAATTTAAAGAGCATATTAAATGTAAATGTGTATGTTTTATATATATATATATATATATATATATATATATATATATATATATATATATATATATATATATATATATATATATATATATATATATATATATATATATATATATATATATATATATATATATATATATATATATATATATATATATATATATATATATATATATATATATATATATATATATATATATATATATATATATATATATATATATATATATATATATATATATATATATATATATATATATATATATATATATATATGTGGGACGCTTCCTGTGTGTTTTTTTTTTGGTTGCTGTCACTTATACATAAAAAGTTGTTAAAAACAAATCTTTTAAAGTGATGCTGATACGCGGACGGATCAATTAGTAATTAATTTATATATTTTTTTTCTAATGGGCTAAAACTATGTTATTAGTAATTTTTTTAGGGTTTTTTTAGAACTTTATATCTAATTATTTTTAATAAATATCACGCGCTTGCACAACATTAGCCCTATCTTGGGCTATTTCCGTTTTTTATAATCGCTGTGCAATGCGCTTTTGTCAACTGCTGTAATCAAATTATATAAATAATGTTGTAATTACTACCTTGACCAATAAATGAATTTGAATTTGAATTTTACTAGTTGATCCCTATTACGATTACCACAATTAGTTATGATACACAATTTGAAATCAAACCATTAAGCAGTTTTTCAGGTTGAATTTTTAAATATATTATTAAGCCGCCATTTTGTTCCGTCGTATTAGAATCATACCAAAATGTTCAGTTGATTTCAACATAATACTCGATGTTTTTGCAAAATTTCAGATAAATTGGACGAGTAGTTTTTTAATCATAATTTTTTTAACATTTCACTAAGCCGCCATTTTGTTTCGCCATATTGGATTTTTACCAAAATGTTACCAGGTCATTCCCATATGACTCTTAATTTTTGATCAAAATTTCAAGTTAATCGGGTAAGTAGTTTTTTAGTTACGCCGCGAACAGACAGACAGACAGACAGACGCACAGACAGACAGACCGACGGACTTGAGAAAACATGTTTTTCGTCATCTAGAAACGTGAAGATCTAAAAAAATCTCGGAAAGTGATTTTTTCACGATTACAATACTTCCCTTTTACGAGGGAAGTAAAAATCACCCTCCGAGGTAAAATCTACACTTTTCGGGGCCTCTAGATGCCGAAAAATATTTCTCAATTCCGTCGGTCTGTTTATCGGTATGTCTCTCGGTCTAAAAACGAGTCTAAAAAACTATTTATCCAATTGACTTCAAATTTTGGTCAACAATAGAGGGTTGTTTGGGATTGGAATTGAAACATTTTGGTACAAATTCAATATGGCGGATCAAAATGGCGGCCTAATTAAATGTTAAAAAATGATTATTAAAAAACTATTTATCCCATTTACTTTTAACTTTGCATCAAAATCAAATACTACGTAGAAATGAACTGGTAAAATTTTGGTACTAATCCCGAGACTAATTAGAGACGGCGCGGAACAAAATTGCAGCCAAATAAAATGTTTGTAATCGTGAAGTCATCCTCCCAGGATTTTAAAGATGGTCACATTTTTGGGGTCTCTAGATGTCAAAAGACATATTTTCTCAATCCCGTCGGTCTGTCTGTTCGTGGCATAACTAAAAACTACTTACCCCTACTTACCCGATTTCTTTCCTAAAATAAAAATATTGATCGAAAATTAGGGGTTATTCCATGTAAGATGGCAAAAAAAATGGCCACCTAATAAAAAACAGCGTGAAAAACTACTTATTTGATTGATCTCAAAAGTTGTGCCAAAATTAAGTGTGATATAAAGATAAACTCGAGAATAAACTGATAAAATTGTAGTAAGAATTCAAGATAGCAGACGCAAATGGTGGTTAAATAAAATGTTTAAACAAACGTTTAAATATTCGGTAATATTCCAATTCGGGGAATAAAACCTTTTTTTGTGAAGAAAAATAATAAAGGATATAATTTATTTTTTATAAACTGCGTAGGCAATGTTATTAAAAACAAATAAATAATAATAATAAATTAAAAACTTAAACAATATTAAATAAATTACAGTTTATAGAATTTATATAAAGTTATTAACCAATAATTATACGCATATATAAACTGTGTATTTAAGTAGTTGAATTCTGTACGAGGGAAGTTGTGGGTAATGGTGAATTTACCGAATGTTTTGTGGTGCACTAGAGATAATAACTCAACTCAGGTTTGATTAGGTTATGATTAATTAGATTTACATTTCGCGGTAGAGAAATATTCTATACCGTTTAATCAGTCAACATTTTTTAATAGTATTCTAACGTTTAACATATAATGGTTGTGAAGCAAAGAATATCTCAAATTCAGTTAGTTTCGAGCAACGAACGATTAAATAAATTATTGCGTTCGTAAAAAAATCGAATTCCAAATTTTAACGAAATCTCAATCTTCTAGGCCCCCACAGATGCCCAAAATTAGATTTTTATAAAATGGCTTGTGTGTGAAAATATTATTAGTTTACGAGAGAAAATATGAGGGCTTTCACTATCATTTATTTTGTTTGTTTAAAGCATCATACATTTTTACGTCCCTCGTAAAACTGAAGTATTGTAATCGTGAAAAAAGCACCCTTCGAAATTTGTAAGAATCAACTGGTAAAATTTTGGCGGAACAAAATGGCGGCTTAGCAAAATATTTAAAAATTCAGCCTGAACTTAATGAACTGATTTTAAATTGTGTGCCATAAATAATTGTGGTATACATAAGAACTAATAAAACTGGAGTACTAATTCAAGATGGCGGCTAAATATGATATTAAATATTATATTGATGATTACAAATTTTGTAATCTTGAACAAATTACCATCTCAGGTTTTAGCGTCCCTAGACGCCAAAAAATACGTTTTATCAATTCCGTCGTTCCGTCTGTCGGTTTGTCTGTAAGTTTACGGTATAGCTTAAAAACTGCTTATGAATTTTTGTAAAAAAATAAACGTTAGCTGATTGTAAAAATACCAGGTTTAATACCTTTATTTCTAAAGACAACCCAGAAATTTCATTAAAACCCTGCCATAAAGGGCAATGCGTTATAGGGAACAAACACATAAGTCATTAGAACGGAATCCACTGCCTCTTATTGCAGCGGTTTTGTCAAATTTCTTGGATGCTTTTAAACATAAAGTTAGCAAACGTGGTGTTTTTATATTCAGCAAGAGATGCCTACCCTCGATGCCCACGTATTGAAACAATATTATAAAATGTGTTCCATTTAGAATAACAAAGTCGATGCTTATTTTTTACTCTCCAAATGTTATTTGTTTATTTTTTTAGCAAATCCTGACGGTTCGGAGAAAACCATAAAATCTTTGAATAAAATTGGTTGATATCCCTTAAAGCTAAGCTTGTCGACCCCGTTTAAAATATAACCCGACACATTGTACATAATTTTTATCCTGAGTTTTATTCAATCCGTATGCTCAAAACTTGAAATATCTTACACACTTTAAATATACTTATCACCGAGGGGGAATCCACTGACAAAAAATCTGTACACCATTTTTTATTTTCTGTATTTTCTTTATTTTTGAAGTATTTTCTTGTATTTGATGGTATTTTCTATTTTTTGTCGTATTTTCTTTATATTTAGTATTTTCTTGTATTTTCACTATTTTCCTTTAGTTGCAATTATTTTCAGGGTATATCTTGGTGTATTTTAATTTTTTTTCTATTTTGCAAATTTTTTTTCTATGAATACTGTATCCAAAATGACTATTGATTCCAAAATTCTCTAAAAAGATTTAAATGCAAGGTCATTAACTTTCGCCTGGTAGGATATATATATATATATATATATATATATATATATATATATATATATATATATATATATAGTGTGGAAAAAAGTATGGACTACCCCTAACAATTTGGTAGTCTGTAGGTTTTATGGAAAATGCTTGAACACGTTAATATAGTATTTCAGTTTGTCACATTCTGATAACATTTATTTGTGTTTTTATTGACATGTGTCAAAAATATGACGTAATCAACAATTTTTTTAAATGGTAACATATGGCATGTGATACATCATTTGAAAGCTCTTGTTTCACTCAGTATGTTCCTAGAATTTAGTGCGATTCTACCAGGCCATTTCAAAATGGCGACCGTTCAATTGTGCGTGGAACAAAAGTATGGACTACCCCTAATAATTTGGTAGTCTTCAGGTTTCATGGAAAATGCTCGAACACGGTAATTTAGTTTTTTAGTTTCCCACATTGTGATAAAATTTACTAGTTTGTATTATGTATAATGTATTAGTTTTCTAGGAATAATATAATAAAATATGTATTATCCAGTGTATTATGAACATGAATCCAAATAAATTTTTAAAATGATATTTTAAATGCATCGTCGTTTAGGAAAATCCGAGGTAAAGTCTAAATCGGCCTGGAGAAAGACGATTTATAATATACATTGCTGCTGTAGCTGGTAGCTTTAGTTTTTATTGACTGTTACTATTTCATTGTATTGCCTCGGAAAAGCTGAGATAAATATTTCAGTAATCCGATGAGTTTAACTTAGGCGCTTGCCTATTTTACAGCAGAATATTTAACAAAGATATAATTTGATTTTCAGATTCTGTATTTGTTTTTCAAATTCTATTCTACAAATAATTAACTGCATGTAATAGGACCAATACAGGGTGCGGCATATGCATATAATATTGATTTTATAGTCTTTGCTATCTAATTTAACAAAAATATATGTATTTAAAAGTTATTGGCTCGGTTATTGGATATCAACTCTCATTTAAAAAAAATGACCATCTTATTTTTTAATTATACTTTAATTATTAGATTATTTTTTGACTTTGTATATTTTTTGCTAGATTATAATTAAACACAATAAGAGAATTTGCCATAACAGACCCTACCATGTATAATTTAGTTAGAATGTTTTTTCCTCAGTTTTTTTTCTAGCACATTGCATCTTATGGAATGGCTGGGTTTTGTCCATTCCCGAGTTCATCAACGCGGTTGTATTTAAATATCAGTCTTTGAGTCTTTAAAAACGGCACTGGGTTTTCTATTAATTTTTTTAACATGAAAAAAAATATTTGTTAACCTTAAGGGGTGAGCTTTACAACACCCTACAACTTTTATTTAAACATATACAAATAAATATATTTATAAACTCAATAGTAAAGGTCATGGGATCAATATTCCATACATATAGGGGACCATGTATATGTACAGGTTGGTCAGTTATATTTCAAGATGTCAAAGTGGTTCAAAAAGCAAACTGTATGGGTAGTTACAGAGTTTCATATAGCATTAAAAAAATATCAACTGTAGAAGTTATAAATATAACTTGGCTTTTTACGAGCCTTTTTCAAAAATCACCCGCCAAGATGTTTTCAGATCTTTACGCTTCAGGGTCCCTAGATGCCGAAAAACATGTTTTCTCAATTCCGTCGGTCTGTCTTTCTGTCGATCGATGTGTTCGCGGCATAGCTGAAAAACTACTCACCCGATGGACTTCAAATTTTGATAAAAAATTAAGGGTTATATGAGGATGACCTGGTATCATTTTGGTAAAAAAACAATACGGCCAAACAAAATGGCGGCCTAATGAAATGTTAAAAAATTAATTATTACTAAAGAACTACTTATCCAATTTCTTTCAAATTTTGCACAAAAATCAAGTGCTATGTAGGAAGTAACTGGTAAAATTTTGGTACGAATCCAAGATGGAGAAACAAAATGGCGGCTTAATCAAATATTTAATCATTATGTCTGAAACAACTACTTAAGCGATTTATTACAAATTTTGTGCAATAATTAATGGTGGTACCTATAGAGATAAACTGGTCTAATTGTGGAATGAATTCAAGATGGCGGAACAAAATGGCGGCCAAATAAAATGTTTGTAATAGCGGCAAAATCACTCTTTTACATATATTCATATTTTAGCGTTCTTAAATGCCAAATATTAGGTTTTATCAATCCCGTCGATCTGTCTGTCTGTCAGTTCGCAGCTCGGTTCGTGGCATAGCTTAAAAACTTCTTACACGATTGACTAGTTATTAGATTAATTTCATGTGCAAGTATTCAGTATGGTATAGAGATAAGCTAGCAAATTTGTGGTACGAACTCAAGAGGAAAAAAAATAGTGGCCAAATAAAATGTTCAAAAAATCAACGTAAAAAATCTTGTTATTCAATCCACTGTTAAGTTTTGCAGAAAAATTAAATGTGATAAATAAATATACTTATTTAATTTACTTCAAATTTTGCACAAAAATCAAATGCCATGTAGGAATTAACTGATAAAATTTTGGTACGAATTCAAGATGGCGAAACCGAGGGCGAAACAAAATATCAGCTTAGTAAAATATTTAAAAATTGTACCTGAAAAAACTCGAAATGGATCGATTTCAAATTTTGTGCAATATTTAATTGTGGTATAGACATGAACTGGTATAATTGCGATACGAATTCAAGATGACGGCGAAATAAAATGTTTATATTCATGTTTTAGCGTTCCTAAATGCCAAATATTATGTTTTATCAATTCCGTCGGTCTGTTTTCAGTTCGCGGCGTAGCTTAAAAACTATTTACCCGGTCGAATTAAAATTTTATTCAAAAATTAATGGTCATATGGGGATGACCTAATCATTCTGGTAAAAATCCAATATGGTGGAACAAGATGGCGGCCTAGTGAAACGTTTAAAAATTATTACTGAAAAACTAATTATTCAATTTACCTCAAATTTTGCACGACACTCAAGTGTTATATATAGGAATAAACTGGTATCATTTTGGTATGAATCCAAGATAGCAAAACAAAATGACGACCTAATAAAATATTTAGAAAATCAGTCTGAAAAACTTTCAATTTTTGTGCAAGCATTCAGGGTGGTATAGGGGTAAACTAATAAATTTGAGGTACGAATTCAAAATGGCGGGCAAATAAAATGTTTATCAAATCAGCGTAAAAAAATATTCTTATTCGATCGACTTTAAGTTTTGCACAAAAATTAAATGTGATACAGAGATAAACTGGTACGAATTCAACAGGGCCGAACAAAATAGCGATGTGTCACTGGAAAAACTACGTATTCAATTTATTTTAAATTAAACCCAAAAATCAAGTGTGGCATAGGTAGAAACTTGTAAATATTTGGTAGGAGTCCAATATGGTGGAACAAAATGGCGCCCAATAAAAAAATATGCGTTACTAAATGACTAGTTACGAACTAAATTGAATCACACTTATCTATTTCTAATAAAGGGAAAGATTCATAACGGGGGATGATCCAAGTAAAGGAAGTTTACCGCTTATATGACACTATGTATATTTTACGTTCAACATATTGGGCCGAGTATTGGGCTCTTTTTTCTAATTCTAAATATACTGGGTTTGATACCTTGATCTTTAAAAATAAACGAGAAAATAAAATAAATGTGTGAAAAGAGAATCTTTGTCCTACACATTGTATTGATCTTATGGAGCAAATTTTCCTCATTTTCTCGTTTATTTTTTAAGATGTAGGTACCAAACTTGACACATTTAGAATCAGGACAAAGAGATCTATCTATTAGAAGTAGAATTTGCAGGGTGTCTCATTAAAAAAATGGTAAGTTATATTAAAAAGTACTCGTATTTATGTGTTTGACAATTGACACTTTTATATATTTCTTTCATATTACAAAAAACTTATTAAAGATAGTAATATAATTGAATCATTTTGATATTTGGAGTATTATCAAAGTACTCCATATTATCAAAGTTTTAGCAGATTAAAATGTGGGCAAGTTAAAATTATCATCCTGTACCTATATACATCCTAAGTAACATTCACCAAATAGAATATAGTTTTTATTATTAAAATAAGACAATTTATCTGTGGTGTAATTTTAATTTATATTAAATTATTTGTAACCAATCTCATAACAATTAAAAAAAAATCGGTAAATTTCCTTTACTCGGAACTTCCCTCGTTTTCATTCTTCCCTTTTATTAGGAATAGAGAAGTGCGACCGAGTTTAGCTCAGTACATACTCATTTAGTAACACATATATGTCTTTTAAAATATTTTTATTCAGCGCCATTTTGTTCCATGATATTGGATTCCTACCAATATTTTCACAGTTTCTACCTATGCTACATTTGATTTTTGAGCATAATTTAAAATAAATTCAATAAGTAGTTTTACATTAACACACACAGCTATTTTGTTACGTCATGTTGAATTCGTACCAGTTTATCCCTAAATCGCTTTGAATTTTTTGCAAAAGTCAGTTGAGATGAATAAGATTTCTTTTGCGTCGATTTGTTAAAAAATTTATTTGCTCGCCCTTTTGTTCTGCTATCTTGAATTCGTACCCCAACTTTACCCGTTTATCTCCGTATCACACTTAATGCGTTTACAAAATTTGAAATTAATCTAATAAAGTAGTGTTTTCACGCTGATTTTTAAATATTTTAGTAGATCGTCATTTTGTTTTGCTATCTTATATTCAAGCCAAAATATTACCATTTCATTCCTATATAACATTTAGTTTTCGTGCAAAATTTGAGGTAAATTGGATAATTAGTTTTTTTTTAGTAATAACGTTTTACTAGGCCGCCATCTTATTCCGGCATATTGGATTTTTATATTTAGCCGCCATTTTGTTCCACCATCTTGAATTAGTACCGCAGTTTTACTAGTTCATCGTATATCACAATTATTTTTGTGCAAAATTTGAGATAAATTGGATAAGCAGTTTTTTTGGTAATAATTTTTTTTATCATTTAAGGCCTTAATTTTTGACCAAAATTTGAAGTAAATCGGGTAAGTAATGTTTTAGCTATGCCGTAAACAGACAGACCGACAGACAGGCAGACAAACAGACAGACCGACGGAAGTGAGAACACATGTTTTTTGGCATCTAGAGACCCTGAAACGTATCTCGGAGGGTGATTTTTTCACGATTACAATAGTTTCCTTTTACGAGGGAAGTAAAAATGTATTTAGACTATAAAAAAAATTATCTGGAATCGAAGCACTGGTCATACCACTTAATAAAGTTCCACCAGTAACTTTAACAAAATATAAAACAGATTTTGAAATAATATCTATGCATATAGTTGCACTTCCCGTGGTATACCAACATTTTATTTATTTCGAAAATTGATCTTCAAAAACTATCTTTAACTGATTTAGATATCATTTCGGAACAAAAATAGAACGTAAAAGAGTTACAACAAAATAGTTCTTAGCTAGGAATTCAATAACTTTTTAAAAGGTTACAAAAAAGATAACCCAAGGAGAATCACAAAAATTAAAAATGACAAACCTATGTCAAAAATGCAAATGAGAAGGTTTATGGTGATGTTTAATCTCGTATTTAATATAAATCTATATTTTGTATATAGCTCTATAAAATAGTAAAAACAGTTTTTTCTATTAATTTAAAGGTAATAAAATTGTTAGATCACAATATGTAAAGAAATGTATCGTAACAAAACTTAGAAATATATCATGAATAAAAATCCATTATCTGATTAAAATAAAAGACTAACCACAAGTATAACTATATTTAATTTGAATAGTGGTAATTCTAACATATTTTACGAGAGGCAAATGTGTCTAACGTATTTTAAGAGCGGCAAAAGTAAAATTTTCAGAAGTAAAATTCTCTTTAAAACAATTTAAAACCTTTTAGAATGTTTCAAATTTAAACCTAACACGAGAAGGTAGTGTGTGTACAAAAACTGGCAACATTGTAAAATCCATAAAGAATTTAAGAGTAGGTTAAGTTTTTTCATCTTTGCTTAAAGATATAAAGGGCCTACGTTAACTGAACTATTTGATATACACTAATAGAGCTTCTGTAGAATTATATAAGGCAATATACGTAAAATAAGCGATAACTTAATTCATTTAAACAAAGTAATAGGTGAATGAATTACACTGAACTGTTTGTTTACATTCGAAGTTGAGACTTCAAAATTTTATTTTGAGACTTACGGTGATTATACCTCGCATTAAACGTCAGCATCAGATGATGTCAATGTGTTTTTTACAAAAAATATGTTTCAACACATGGCAAAAAGTTCTTTAGGTATTTAAGTTATTTATAACTTGAACGATAGAGTACGATTAGATTTTATAAAAAAGATTTGATTAACATCGTTTTAGATAACAGTTATTTTGCAAAATATTTTGTGACAGTAACAACTAAGTAATATCTTAAAAGAGGTAAATCTAAAGAAATATTCTGAAACGTTTATAAACGAAACATAAACACACGACGTTCCTTGAGGGTCTGTTAAAAGTATCCTTGCCTAAAAAGAATAAAAAGCGCTATAATATTTACCCGGTAAAACTGTCAACGTCCTGAACCTGAACATAAACAAAAACATCCTCCCTTGGGTTCATAGAGGATCCCATGGGCCACTGACAATCACAGAACGAGGCGGCATTTTTTGACGGACCATTTTTTCAGAAATACACAGCACTCTCTCACTTTTACCGTAATATCACGAAGAGACGAACATACAAAATAAACACTCGATGTTATTTTGAACTGCACGTCTTCTAGTGTAAGATACAAAACGTTAAGTTATGAAGCAAATGTTTACCGTCTACGAGATTCTTTCGTACTGACACCGTTGACTAAGCGAGCCGTAGTATAGTACTCTCGAATGTTGGTGTTGGGTCCTTCCATTCGTTCATTGTATTTCTGTTCACAGCGAACGACTAAAGCCGACTGGGTCCGAGGCAGGACCACCTACATCTTATATGTAAATTCTCAAAATCACATTAGTTAAGTTTTTTTTGTCACCATTTGCGGTATACAAACATACGTAGAGATCCCTTACACCTTACACCCACCCACAAAGTGACACTGTAATCTTATTTCAAAGAATCTGTAGTGTTCATATTTTACCTTAATTGCCTCAATTTACCACTATTGATGCTTAATCATTTCAGTTTTTATAATTTGCATAAAAAATTAGTCCTCCGAAAATATATTAATAGTATTTCAATTTCAAAAAAAAGTAGCATATTCTAAGGAAATAAAATAAATTAATAAATAATATAGCTACATATATTGTGCAAAAAAGTTGGACACTGAAAATTGCTACTTATTTCTAACTTCAAAAACTTTTTAAAAAATCATTATTTCCTAACTTGTAGACTAGGTTTGGACAACTTGTTCCTTTACTTTTCATAACGCCTGTTAAAGTTATGTCAAATTAATTACGTAATTAGCTACAGGGCGATTAAAAAAAGGTCTGCAAAAATTAAAAAACTTTAAATGCCGTTCAAAATTCAAAAAATATGATGTAATAAAAGCGAATGGCATATCTTTTTACTAGGCTGCAAGCTTGTATACATTATACATGTAACAGAAAAATTATAATTTTATTTCTGTAAAAAGACGTTCATTTACTGCCAGTATATTAATTTATTTTTTGAAATTCTAAAAAACTAATAAAAAATAAAAATATGTTGGTTTGCGTCCACGTGCGACAAAGAACCAAAATTTAATTTATAGTGTTTTTGTTTTTAAAATTTAAGGCTCTACTACTAGATTACCATACTATAGTAATTATTACTTCAGTATGTTAGGATTTATTTTTATTATACTAATATACAGCTAATATAGAATTATTAGCTTAAAAATTATATTTTCAGAACTTTTGTTATTAACTATTCTCTGCGTTTCAGGGTCCCTGGATCCCGAAAAACATGTTCTCCCATTTCCATCAGTCTGTAAGCCTATCTATACGCGGAATAACTAAAAAAACAATTATTATTCGATTTACTTCAATTTTGCTCAAAAATCAAAAGTCATCAAAATGGTAAAACTTTGGTAAAAATTTAAAATGGCGGCCAAATAAAATGTAACAAAATCATAATTAAAAACTACTCATCCAATTGAGCTCAGATTTTGCACAATAATGTCAGTGTCAAAAAGCGATACATATGCAGTTGACTGAAATTTTGCGTAGAAACCAAATGTGACAGAGAGATAAACTAGTAATTGTTTAGTGCAAATCCTGTACGAAAAACAAAATGGCGGACCAATAAACTCTTTAAAAATTCGGCAAATTCCTGGAATAAAACTTTTCTTATGGAGGGAAATAATAATAATTTGTTTTTTTTTAAAACTACATTAATAACGTTATGAAAAATAAAAAATAATAAAAATATTATTCGATTTACTTCAAGTCAATAAAATTTTGGTAAAAATTCAAAATGGCGACCAAATAAAATGTTAAAAACACGTAATTACAAAAATACTCATTCAATTAAGCTCACATTTTGCACAAGAATTAAGGGTAAACTGATAAAATTTGAAAATTTTTAAGAAAATTGGAGGGCTTTGGCAACAGTGTAGAGAAATTATGTTTTCAACGTCATCGTGACGTTATAAAAATGAGATTTCGCAGTGCATTTGTTGAATATTTATGATTTTCAAAATTTATTTTCCCAAAAACTACTGGGTCCTTCACACTTTTTAAATTTGGCAATTACTAGTAAAAATTGACACTTATTAATGGCTTTTGAAACTTTTCAAAATTTGTAGCTACGTATAGCGTTATATAAATCCATTTATTTATTTCAAAAATATTGGTTTTCTAATAGAAAACCAAAGATAAAACGGCGGTAAAATTTTAAGATCTAGTACAATGACCTAACTAGCTTTAAAAGGCTGTTTGTATAGCATTCAGAGAGCAAAACTGTAATGTTTCCGTTTTTTTTTTCAAAAAAAAATGTAAATTTCAAAACGTCTGTAGCACTAAAGCAGTCCTTAAGTATTCACTCCCTTTTATATAAGACTTTTTTTGCTGTAAGTTACTAGTACCTTTTACCTGTGAAAATATTTGCAGTCATTTCCTTTTCATCCTGTATATTATGCATAGAATTATTCCTAAATGCGATAAACATATAAGCAAGGTGAGACATAACCTTACATTCATAAATACCCGTTTGTTGTGTATCAATCATTGCACATGTGTTAGACAAAGACATATGAGAGAGAACGTAAAAAATTCCGACTTCAGTCTTCACTGTGGAAGATTTCCGACCAGAGAGTTTTTGGAGCCAGAGGCGTCGTAGGTTTTTGGGAAAGATTTTAATTCTAAATTAAATTCAACTTCAACATGTTTTCTATTAAAATGCTTTATTATGCTTATATATATATATATATATATATATATATATTTATATATATTAATAGTACTACTGTTTCTATAATAAAACCATGATAGAGTGAATCTGAATATTTACACGCGAACGCCGCGTTACATATTGCTTGATTTTAAATTTCTGAATCAACAAAAATAAAAAAAAATCGGTAAATTTCCTTTGACCGGAACTTCCCTTGTTATAAATACTCCTTTCATTAGGAATAGTAAAAGGCAACCCAATTTAGTTTCGCACATAGTCATTTAATATACTGTCTTCAAATATTCTTATTGCGCGCCGTTTTGTTCCACCACCACCACCACCATATTCTACCAGTCTACCTGAGCCACACTTATATTTTGGGCATGATTTAAAATAAATTGATTTTTTACTTCCCTCGTAAAAGTCAAATATTGTAATTGTGAAAAAATCAACCTCCGATATTTTTTCAGATTTTCACAATTCCGTCGGTTTGTTCGCGGCATAACTAAAAAACTACTTAACGCAATGACTTCAAATTTTGGCCAAAAATTAAGGGTCATATGGGGATAACATGGTAACATTTTGGTAAAAATCCAATATGGCAAAGCAAAATGGCGATGTAGTTAGATGTTAAAAATGTATTACTAAAAATATAATTACCCAATTTATCTAAAATTTTGCACAAAAATCAAGTATTAGGTAGAAATTAGCAGGAAAAATTTTGGTTCGAATCCAAGATGGCGGAACAAAATGACGCCTTGATAAAATATTTAAAAATTCCTCTTGAAAATACTGTTTAATGGACTGATTTCAAAATGTGTGCAATAACTAATTGTGGTATAGAGAAGAACTAGTAAAATTATGGAACAAAATGGCGGTCAAATTAATATTTTAAATCTTGAAAAAAATCACCCTCTCAGGTTTTACATATTTTCAGGTTTTAGAGTCCCTAGATTGCGAAAAACATGTTTTCTCAATTCCGTCAGTCTGTTTGTCGATCCATCTGTACGCAGCATATCTAAAAAACTACTTGCCCGATTGACTTCAAATTATGGTCAAAAATTAAGGGTCATATGGAAACGACCGAGGAAATGATCTGGTAACACTCTGGATAAATCTAAAATGTCAAAACAAAATGGCGGCCTAATGAAATGTTAAAAAAATTTCTGCTAAAAAACTACTTATCCAATTTAACTCAAATTTTGCAGAAAAATCAAGTAAGCATTGCCTAGAATTCAACTGGTAACATTTTGGTATGCATCCAAAATGGCGGCCTAATAAAATATTTAAAAATTCAACTTGAAAAAACTACTTAATTGACTCATTTTAAATTGTGTGCTATAACTAATTGTGGTATAGAATAAGTAAAACTGTAGTATTAATTCAAGATGGCGCAACAAAATGGCGTCCAAATAAAATGTACCTAATAGTGAAAAAAACCCTCTAAGGTTTTTACATATTATCAGGTTTTAGCGTCCCTAGTTCGTCAGTTCGCGGCAAAGTTTAAAAACTACTCATCAGAGCCACTTCAAATTTTAATCAAAATGAAGGGTCATATGGGGATGACCTGGTAATATTTTGGTAAAATCGAATATGCCGGAACAAGATGGCAGTCTAGAGAACCGTTAAAAAAATTATTATTAAAAAAACTTAATATTCCATTTCCTCAAAGTTTGCACAATAAAACAAGCATTACATAGGAATGAACTCATAACATATTCGCATGATTATAAGATGGCAAAACAAAATGGAGACCTAATAAAATATTTAAAAAATCGGCCTGAAGAAATTACCCATTAGATTAATTTCAAATTTAACATGACGTAAGAAAATGACGTGTGTCAATGTAAAAAATACTGATTGAATTTGTTTTAAATTATGCCCAAAAATCAAGTGTGGCATAGGTAGAAATCGGTAAAACATTGATAGGAATTCAATATGATGGAACAAAATGGCGCACAATTTAAACGTTTAAAAAATAGTATAAGCCATTTTGTTTTGCTGTTTTGCATTCATACCTAAATATTTCAGGTTGATTTCTTGGTTTTTGTGCAAAATTTGAGACAAACTGGATAATTTGTTTTATAGTAATAATTTTTTTAACATTTCACTAGGCCGCCATTTTGTACCCGTCGTATAAGATTTTTACCAAAATAATATCAAGTCATTCCCAGATAACCCTTAATTTTTGATCAAAATTTAAAGTCAATCAGGTAGTTCTTAGCTACATCGCGAACTGACAGACAGACAAATGGAATTGAGAAAACATATTGTTTGGCATCTAGGGACGCTAAAACTTAAATAGAGGTATGTAAAACTTGCATTTTTTTCACATATCTGTGAATTCATCCGAGCTAATTTCTCCTAAAACGGTATTTCTGGTAAGCGCTTTGCATAATTTACCTTAGAATTATAGAAAAATAAATTCTGCTTTAAAATTATTGAAATAATATAGTAATTTTATCTTAATCAAATAACAAACAAATAAAGCATGCCACTGCCCTAGATTTCGCCAGTTCTTGAAAATATACTTCCAACAGCACCCCTAATTTCTAAAAGAGCATAACAAAATCTTATATTTACTGTATTTTAAAAAGAGCTTAACATTTGAATTAATCTAACTCTTGCAGTAGCTCTTTATCTCGGACTCAGACTCAAATACATTTTATAACTAATATGTCTAACCCCTTCTCAAGCATGTTTCTGACCCAATCTCTGTCAGATATTACTTTTAGTTTATATCAAGTAAATCTGTTATTAAAACGATTTACGAAATTAGGGCATGAAAAAAATGTATAAATTTTGTCATCGTACTGAAATATACTATTTGCAAAACGAATGTTTTATCCTAGTGAAATGCTGGGATTTAGTAAAAATGTACCATGGACCTGAAATTCGGCGCTTATTACGAAAATATGGACATTTGATATTTTCAACCTCTAACTCTGGCCACGGCGAAATAAAAATCATTAATTTTTTTTTATTGTAGAACCTTCATTTTATCAAAGACCTCAACAGTTGTATCTGCCAACATAGGTATTATAATTGCACAACAAACGACTTGTGAAGAATAATAAAGTGCGGGAGACGAAAGAAAACCGGGCGGAGTCAATCGTTTTAGGATGGTCGGCCAATCTCTTTAAACCAGTGGTGTCCCGTCGTTCTTTAAATAATATGGCACTCCTTTTTGACTATACGCACTTCAGATAATTAAAAAATGTAACTATGCTTAATGAACTTTTATCTATATTTGTCTGTTTTCTTTCGTGTACCGCACTTCTATATCTCTATCTTCTGCAAAAACGGCGAACTTTCGAATTTTAAAATGATTTAATTGTGATTTTTCTTGATCGATTTACCTATAAATATATTTTTTCTTGAGTTCTGTCATTAACGGTTCCAGGGCTACTGCCTACGTCCACTATTATTGGACCACCCAGTATAGTGATACATGATTTACAAGTCCAGATTTTACAAGGGCAGCCAGCATCAGATCCAGTGAACGAGATTTATCAAAATTTTAATTTATGCATTTCGACTTTGGGCTACTCGGGTATGCCAAAAGTGGCCGTCTGTCTCCCTTTGCCATATTACTTTATACAGGGCGTTTCCTAGTTGCGTGCTGATGTTAAAGGGGGTGTTTTTATGTCCTAAAAGTCTTAACTTTTGAGATACAGGATGGTAAAGTTTAAAAAGAAAACATTTTTTTTTTCATCGCAGTTCTGATGCTATTGTAGATAACTGCATGAAATTTGATACACGTCTTCTATGCATTAAGGAGCATACAGATTTACCCAGGTTAATTACATATGCACGCCACTGGTAGAAATTTCAAAAATTGATTGTTAATAAAAAATGCCCTTTTATGCATAAAAGACTTGTATCAAATTTCACACAGTTATTTATCTATAATAGCATCAGAATTAGGATTTAAAAAAAAATTTTTTTTTGAAACCCTGTATCTCCAATGTTAAGACTTTTAGGTTGATATTAAACTTTTTTCTTAAAAAGATCCAAGAATCACCCCATTTAATATTAGCGCGCAATTAGGAAACGCCCTGTATAGTACTTCACAATGACGCCCCCTGTACAAAGTAATATGACAGACGGAGACAAACGGTCACTTTTGGCATACCCGAATAGCCCAAAGTCGAAATGCATAAGTTAAAATTTTGATAAAACTTGTTCACTGGAATCAGTGCTGGCTCCCCAACTATAACTATATAAGTTCTGTAGTTTTTCAAATATTAATTGCAATTAGATATTTTTTGACACCCGGTATTGAACAGAAAATTAATTATTTTGAAGCAGTTTGTTGACAGCTACTTTATGAACAATTTTACAAAATTTATGAAAGAAAACTAAGCCATTTTTGAGGTTGACGGCTGTGATTCTTCGATTCCTTCGAAATTGTTGTCTTCCTCTGAAAATGATGAGGTTTCGTCGTCACTACTTGAAGATCCCAGTGTGATAACTAAATCATCAATAACCGTTTCAATTTTGCCATCTACTTCCCAGTATTTATCTTCAATTGAACATACAATTTCCAATTTTCTTCAATAGAACGAACACGTTTAACATACAATTTCCAATTTTCAGTCGATTTTAAGTCAATCGCTGTTATTTTATTTAAATCTTTAATTGAAAGTTCACCGGTGTTGCGGTCTCGAATATATTTTTTTACTTCTGCCCATGCAAGTTTAATAGGGTTGAGGTCGTACATGTATGGAGGCCGCCTTAAAGGTGTATGACCAAGGTTACGTAAAAGACTGTCTATTTTATACTTTTTTTCTCTAGGCTTGTTGGCTGATATTACTTCATATAATTGATATTTTCTCCATGTTGGATCACATACAAGATTGTTCGATTTAAGCCACGATATCATATGAGCTTTTGTAGAGTATTTAGTTGGCACTTTATCTTCTACGTGAGAATGATAAGACGCATTATCCATTACCACGACTGATTTGGGAGAAATGTTAGGTAGAAGCTTCTCGAGCAACCACTTTTCAAAATTATCTCTATTCATCTATCCATGATAGTCTCAAGTTGTTGGTCCCGAGCGAAAAACTAAAGCAGCACCTGGAACAAATCCGGCTTCTGAACCAGCATGAACTATAATAAAGCGACTATTAGAGCGGATTCCCTGAACAACACCTGTAACACTTTCACTTTGCCAGCATTTGTTCACTGTCATATCATTATCTACCCAGGTTTCGTCTAGATACACAATATTGCCTATATTGCCTTACAGTTGATAGATATTTCACCCGCCAGTGAAAAATATTTGGTCTCTCAATGAGCAATTTTCGTTTATTTTGGCACTTGCGCCAAACAAAATCATTTGATCGTAAAAGCCGATTTAAGGTTTTATACCCGTACGGAAAATCTATTTCGGTCTTTCCACCACGAAGTATGGGTTTGCAGGTCGGAACCTTCTTCAAGTTTATATAAAAATCCTCTATTGTTCGTCGAATTACTTGAAAATCACCATCGTCAATTTTATCTTTGTATGATAATCCGGGTCTTTTTTTACCACGAGATTTTAAAGGTGAGGTAGAACATGAGCGATCATTATGTTCTCTTTGAATTTTTCTTACACTACTTTCCGAAACACCAGTGTAAAATGCAGCGCGTTCTGTTCGATTTTGAATTGGGATAGTCAAAATATTATTTTCAGCTTCTCTAGTACAGGCCTCTATAACGTCGCAATAACTTCACGTGCACCGTTTCGAATTGTTTTTCCTCTTTTGCTCGCCATCGTTACTTCGAAATAATAATTCAAATTCAACGCAAAGGATTTATATAGAAATGAAAACAAATGCTCGAAGTGTATAGGCGCCACTGGAAATAGCTAGAACCTTTTAGCGGCAAGTGCATGGAGACTCTAGGCACATCCCAATTACAAGTGGACCAGTGCGAAATTTACTAAATCCTCGAATAATTTTCCGTACCGCTTAGCTGGTGCACTTTATAGGTGAAGCGGCAAACTATTACAACAAATAAAATATCCTAAAATTTATTTGCGTACACAAATTTTAATTTTCCGCTTGCTTAAGACTATGAACCTTTATTTTAAGGACCGCTCGGTTTTCTTTCGTGTCCCGCACTTTCATTTCTCCTCATTATTGGCATTTCATTTAATTTCATTTCAAAGATGCTTAATGTTACGCTACTGAGAGGGCGACGTTCTAACCTGAACCTAACCAACCTGTGAACGGACAATTCCGGCTTAAAAGTATCTAGTTTTTCACAAACTTGACACTGAAGAATCATTTTAAGGACTTTCAAAGATTTATCTCACCAAAAAAATACAAAATACACTAAATATCCGCAAAAATTAGAAATTCCGACTTAAAAAAACCATGCACAACATGAAATACTATAAACCACTCTACGGAGTTTTTATGAATTAATATTATATGTGGATCGTAATGTATATCGGCGAACAAACATGCGCGCGACGTTACCACTGTTGGACTAAATTTTTACAATACGAGTTGAAAATAAATGAGTAGTAATTATTACCATAAACATAAAACTTTCAATTTAATTTAATTATAATAATTTGCGTAACAACAAACACAAAAAATTTCTGTTTGCGGAAATGCAACTACAAAAAATTCTTTACAACAATCTATATTGCTGACAACACCGTTTCAGAGAAAATCATATTGGATTATGAAGCTAAATAGATTAGGAACACACATAGAGTAGCAAATGTGCTGATTCTTATAAAATATAAATAGATATATCTCTTCTTGGTTATATATCTATGCTAAATGCTATATATGCATATACAAAAATCTGTTTGTGGAGGAATTCGTTATGAGGCAAGTTCCAGGTAAAGGCCAATTTACCGATATTTAATATTACTTTGAATACTTTTACAAAATTTATACTCATTTCGGGATATGAACAGTCAAACCCAAATGTAAAAATCGGTAAATTTCCTTTACCCGGAACTTCCCTCGTTATGTTTTTTTTTTATTTGTTAGGAATAGTGAAGTGTGACCCAATTTAGTTCAGTGCATAGTCTCAGTATATATGTGTTACACATACGTTCATTTTTATTGGGCGCCATTTTATTCCATCACATTGGATTCCTACCAATATTTTACCATTTTCTTTTTACCTGTGCCACACTTGACTTTTGGGCATAATTTAAAATAAATTCAATAAGGTACATAACGCCATTTTGCTACATCATGTTGAATTCCGATCAGTTTATCCTATTTTTACATTTTATTTTTCTGCAAAATTTAAAGTCAACTGAAGAAGATTTTTTACGTTGATTTTTCAAAATTTTGGTCGCCATTTCAATTCGCCATTTTAAATTGAAACCCATATTATTAGTCTTTATCTACTCTGTTGGTCCGCAGATATTTCACAGATATTAAGTTTCTAATTGGTTTGGTTAACGATCCTCTCGTTGTTATGTTAGAGTGGTGTATCATTTAGGGTTAGGATCCAGTTAAAAAAACCAGCTTTTTTTAGATTGTTGACGTTTCGCAACATTATTGTTGCATCCTAGGACACATAGAGATTTTATATCTTACATGACACTCATATTGTCAGTCTTTACCTACTCCGCTGGTCCGCAGATAATTTCTAACCCCAAATAATACACCACACTACTACTAACAAGAAGATCGTTAACGAAAACCATTTAGAAACTTAATATCTGGGAAATATCTGTGCACCAGCGGAGTACGTAAAGAGTGATAATATGGGTTTCATGCATATATATGTGTCCTGAGAATACAACAATAAAGTTGCGAAACGTCGACAATTTAAAAAATGACTTCCGGTTTTTACTAGATCGTAACTCCAAATAATACACCACTCTAGGATAAAACGAGAGGATCGTTAATAAAAACAAGAGGACCGTTAACGAAAACAATTTAGAAACTTAATATCTGGAAAGTATCTGCGGACCCACGTAATAGGTAATGACTGATAATATGGATTTCATGCACGATCTAGAATCTATATATGTGTTCTGAGGGTGCAACATAAAAGTTGCGAACCGTCGACAATTTAAAAAAGTCTTTTGTTTCTTTACTGGATCCTTACCCCAAATAAAACACCACTCTAACATAACAACGAGATGATGGTTAACGAAAACCATAAAAACTTACTATTTTAGAAATATCTGCGGATCAACGGAATAGGTAAAGACTGATAATATGGGGTTCATGCAGGATATAAATCTATATACATATTTATCCTGAGGATGCAAAATTTGTTTTTTCTACTGGAACCTAACCCCAAATAATACATCACTCTAACATAACAACAAGAGGATTTTAACGAAAACCATTTAGAAACTTAATATCTAGTAAATATATACGAACCAACGGAGTAGGTAAAGACTGATAATTTGGGTTTCATACAGGATATAGGATCTATATATGTGTCCTGAGGATGCAGCAATCAAGTTGCGAAACGTCGGCAAGTTAAAAAAACCTTTTTTTTACTGGATCTTAACCCCAAATAATAACCCAATCTAACAAATTTTTTTAATTGTTCCACCATATTGGATTACCAAAATATTACCAGGTCATCCTCATATGACCCTTAAGTTTTGGCCAAAATGTTAGTTAATAGTTAGTCGGGTAAGTAGTATTTAATTTATTTAATTTTTAAATATTTTATTATACCCCTATTTTGTTCCGGCATTTTGAATTCGTACAAACATTTTACCAGTTGATTCCAACATATTACTTGATGTTTATGCAAAATTTGAAATAAATTGGATAAGTAGTTTTTTCATAATAATTTTTTTAACATTTCACTAGGCCGCCATTTCGTTTCGCCATACTGGATTTTCACCAAAATATTACCAGATCATTCCCATACGACTCTTAAGTTTTGGTCAAAAATTAAAGTCTTTAAGTTATGCCGCGAACTGACACACAGGCAGACCGACGGGACTGATAAACCGTATTTTTTGGTATCTAGGGACGCTAAAACGTAAAGATGTGTAAAACCTGAGGGTGACTTTTTCACGATAACAAACATTTTATTTGGCCGCCATTTTCTTTGGGCATCTTGAATTAGAACCACAATTTTACACAATTTGAAATCACACCATTCAGCAGTTTTTCAGGCTGAATTTTTAAATATTTAATTAGGCCGTCATTTTGTTCCGCCATCTTGGACAAAATGTTACCAGTTGATTCCAACATAATACTTGATGTTTTTGCAAAACTTGAGATAAATCGGATGAGAAGTTTTTTAATAATAACTTTTGTGATTTCACTAGACCGTCTAGACATTTTGTTTCGTCATATTGGATTTTTACCAAAATTGTTAGGTAATCTCCATATGACCCTTAATTTTGGACCAACATTTTTGAAGTCAATCGGGTAAGTAGTTTGTAAGCTAGGCCGCGAACTGACAAGCAGACAGCCAGATAGACCAACAGACGGACCAGCGAAATTGATAAAACATATTTTCTAGAATCTAGGGACGCTCACTATTTTGCGTATACAAACGTACGGGGAGATCCATTATACCCACCAACAAGGTGACATTGTAATATTCTTTGAAATAATAAGCAATGTTCAATTTTATCTTGATTGCCTCAGTTTATTAATTCCTAATTATTATATTTTCATAGATGGATTCCACACAAATTCGGTCCTTTGAAAAAATTTCTATAGTATTTGATATTTCTTCAAACGTTTAATATAAATTTATTTTGGAAATGACAATTATACTGGAGAAATAAAAAATCATAATACTCTTGATATCAATTATTGCAGAATCATTAAGCATCTGTTACCTTAAAATATTGAAATTTATTCAGTTTTTCAATTTCCAGAAAAGTAAGGCATGCTTTCGAAATAAATTAATATTACCAGTACAACAACCACGGGGGCATATCAGGGATATACACAACCAAGTCCCAAGAGTCCTCAAAAGTAGCAGGCCTGGATTAAATAGCCCTACGCCCCGTCGTAGGCAAAGAGCATCAGTTATTTTCAAAGAGCTCCCAAATCTTGTCCAGCTCAGGAGCTTCCGAGTACTTATAGCCTCAGGCCCCATAGCTACTTAATCCGGCCCTGAAACATAGTCGGATTATTTTGTAAAGGTATTATATTTAAAAATTAGTATTTGGGTTTTATGACTTAAATGTATATAAAACGTGCTCCTTTAAATATAATTGTTTAAATACTATAATAAAAGTTGCAAATTTATATACGTTATATATTTTTTGTGATGTTTAGTTTCTTAAGTAGGTGTTGGAAATCTCTGTAACTATTTTAAGGAAACGTTTTTTCATATTTTATTTAACAGTTCTAAAAATAAAGGATGTTTATAAGGAGTTTAAAATATAGTGAAGCAAAATCATATCCAAAGATATTTAGCAAATATTCGTATTTTGTACATGTATATATATATATATATATATATATATATATATATATATATATATATATTATATATATATATATATATATATATATATATATATATATATATATATATATATATATATATATATATATATATATATATATATATATATATCAAACAGAGTTTATTTTATTCTGTGACAATAACACCTGTGTCCTGAGTGTCTGTTCTGTTTGTATGCTAAAATAAAAAGTAATGTAATTTAGGTTATATGTATGTTCATGTCCCATATGATGGTTGGATTTATTTTCGTTCCTGACTTTGAAAAAGACCGAATCTAGGTTGAAACGTCAGTCAAAATAAATATGATTAAAAAATAAAAACATTTCTCCTTTAAAAAGTGACCAAAAACCAAGAAAAAAATTGACATGCTCTTGTGCAAAAATCGTATATTATTAGGTTTACCCAAATAGATGTATTTACCCATACTTTCAAAATTATCTTCAAACGTTTTTAATGGGCGTCATTTTGTTTCCCCTTATTGGATCCGAACCAATATATTACGACTTTCTACCTACGCCACACTTGGTTTTTAGGCATAATATATCAAACAGTTTTTTTTAGACCACCATTTTATTGCGTCATTTTGAATTCGTATCAGTTTATCCCATATCACATTTAACTTTTCTGCAAAGTCAATTGAATCAGAAGATTGCGTTGATTTTTTAAACATTTTATTTGGTCGTCATTTTGTTTCCCCATCTTAAATTTGTACCACAATTTTACCAGTTTGTCTCGTACCAAAATATTGCAATTTCATTCCTATGTAACACCTGATTTTTGTGCAAAATTTTAGGTAAATTGAATAATTAAATTTTTAGTAATAATTTTTTTAACATTCACTGAGCAGCCAATTCTGTCCGCCATATTGGATCTTTACCGCAATATTACCAGGTTATTCCCATATGACTTTTAATTTTTGACCAACATTGTAAGTCAATCGGATAAGTAGTTCTTTAACCCCACCGCGAACTGATAGACAGACCGACTGCAATGAGAAAAATTCTTTTTGGTATCTGAAGACGCTAAAACGTGAAGTTATATAAAACCCGAGAGGGTGATTTTAGGACGATTGCAAGTATTTTATATGGCCGCCATTGTATTCCACTCGTACCACAATTTTAACAGTTCATCTCTATAGTCAATTAATTTTTACACAAAATTTCAAATCAGTCTATTAAGTAGATCTTTCAGGCTGAATTTTTAAATGTTTTATAAAGGCGCCATTTTGTTTCACCATCTTGGATTCCTACCAAGACTTTACCAGTTGATAACTAAGTAATACTGGTTTTTTATGCAAAATTTGAGGTAAATTAGATAAATGGCTTTTTACCTCCCTCGCAAGAAGGAAGTATTGTAATCGTGAAAAAATCTCCCAGATTTTTTCATATTTACGCGTTTCAGGGTTCCCAGATGTTGTCTCAATTCCGTCGGTCTCTCTGCCTGCCTGTTCGCGGCATAGCTAAAAAACTACTTAACCGATTGACCTCAAATTTTGGACAAAAATTAAGGGCCGTATGGGGATGATCTGTTAACATTTTGGTAAAAATGCAATATGACGAAATAAAATGGCGCCTAGTGAAATGCTAAAAAAACTATTATTAGAAAATTACTCATCCAGTTTTGCAAAAACATCAAGTATTATGTCGAAATTAGCTGGTAACATTTTGGTACAAATCCAAGACGACGGAACAAAATGGCGGCTTAATAACATATTTAAAAATTCAGCCTGAAAAAAATGCTTGGTTTGATTTCAAATTGTGGGCCATAACTAATTATGTTATGGGGATCAACTAGTAAAATATTGTTCCTAATCCAAGATGACCGAACAAAATGACGGCCAAATAAAATTTTTGTAATCGTAAAAAAATCACCCTCTCATGTTTTACACATCTTTACGTTTTAGCGTCGATAAATGCCAAAAAATATGTTTTATCAGTTCCGTCGGTCCGTCTGTCGGTCTGTGTGTGTCAGTTCGTGGCATAGCTTAAAGACTACTTAGCCGAGTAACTTCAAATTTTGACCAAAAATTAAGGGTTGTATGGGGATGACCTGTTGATATTTTGGTAAAAATCTATTAAGTTTCTAAATGGTTATCGTTAACGATCCTCTAGTTGTTATGTCAGAGTAGAGTATTATTTGGGTTTAGGATCCAGTAAAAAACAAAACACTTTTTTAAATTGTCGACGTTTCGCAACTTTACTGTCGCATCCTCAGGACACATATAGATTCTGTATCCTGCATGAAACCCAAATTATCAGTGTTTATCTACTACGTTGGACCCTAGATATTTCCAAGATATTAAGTTTCCAAATCGTTTTCGTTAACGATCGTCTTGTTTTCATGTTGGAGTGGTGTATTATTTGGTGTTAGGATCCAGTAAAAAAAACAAAAGTCCTTTTTTAAATTGTCGACGGTTTCGCAACTTTATTGTATATCCTGCTTGAAGCCCATATTAACAGTCTTTACATACTCCGTTGGTTCGCAGATATTTCCCAGATATTAAGTTTCTAAATTGTTTTCGTTGACGATCTTTTTGTTGTTAGAGTGGGGTATTATTTGAGGTTAGGAAATATCTGCATCAGGAAGCAACACTAAAATTGCGAAACGTCGACAATTTGAAAAAAGAGCTTTTGTTTTTATACTGGATCCTAATCCCAAATAGTACACCACTCTAACATAACAACAAGAGGATCGTTAACGAAAACCATTTAGAAACTTAATATCTGGGAAATATTTGCAAACCAACGGATTGGGTAAAGACTGATAATATGGGTTTCAATTTAAGATGGCGAAACAAAATGTGTAAAATCTATATTTGTCCTGAGGATGCAACAATAAAGTTGCGAAACGGCGACAATTTAAGTAAAGAGCTTTTGTTTTTTATACTGGATCCTAGCCCCAATAATACACCACTCCAACATATCAACTGATAATATGGGTTTCAATTAAATGGCGGCCAAATAAAATTTTTAAAAAATCAATGTCAAAAAATCTTGTTCAATTGACTAAATTTTGCAGAAAAATTAAATTTGAAAATGGGATAAACTGCTACGAATTCAACATGACGTAGCGTAATGGCGGTATGTGTCAATGTAAAAACTACTTGTTAAGTTTATTTTAAATTATGCCCAAAATCAAGTTTGGTACAAGTGGAAAAAAAACGGCCCAAAATATTGCTGGGAATCCAATATGATGGAACAAAATTGCGCCCAATAAAAATAAAAAGACAGTATATGTAACACATATATACTGTGACTATGTTCTGAAGTAAATTGGGTCACACTTCGCTATTCCTAAAAAATGGAAAAAAATCATAACGAGGGATGTTCCGGGTAAGGGAAATTTACCAATTTTTAGTAAGAATTTTTATAACATTTCACTAGACAGCCATTTTGTTTCGAAGTATCGGATTTTTACCAAAATGTTACCAGGCCATCCCCGTGTAATCCTTAATTTTTGAACAAAACTTGAAGTCAATCGGGTAAGTAATTTTTTAGCTAAGCCGCGAATAGACAGGCAGAGAGACCGACAGACAGACCGACGGAATCAAGAAAACATGTTTTTCGGCATCTAGGTATCTCGAAACGTAAGTATTTTAAAAAATCTCGTGGGGTGATTGTTTTCACAGTTACAGTACTTTCCTCTTACGAGGGATGTATAAATTGAGTTGCTATGGTTTCTTCATTTACAATTAGGACGTTTTAAAAATTTTGAGAGGTTAAATAACATGAAGCCAAAAACTATTTTTAATTTTTTTTATCTTTTCACGGAAAGGCTGAATGTGGATCGAATATCTTGAAGAGTTTTTAAGAAATAAAGTCTTCGTATCTCTTTATATCACACTTAATTTGATAAGTTATTATGAACATTAAAAGCACTGTAAGACATATTGCGTAAATATTTGATTACAATTCTGTAAACTCACTACATGCCTATTGCCTATGCACTCATAAATCGAAAGTGAAATTACTGCTGTCGACATAACCGATATATTAATATTATTAAGTCAAGTTGTATAGCTAATTTGCACTAATATCTAAATACACAGGATTTTAGGGGCGTATTTAGGTGGGGCACCGTAGTTGATGATATTATTAAAGAAAGGTAGATATGATGATATCCTTTTAGATTTTTCATCGTTCCGGAGATTTGGGGCTCTCCTCGGAATCTTTTGTGAGGTCCTTTTTTTCTTTTTTTTTAAGTTAACAAAAATACTTATGATCTTAAACCCGCCGGAACGAAATCCTAAATACGCCACTGCAGGATTTATATATATATATATATATATATATATATATATATATATATATATATATATCTATATATATATATATATAGTTATATCTATATATATATATATATATATATATATATATATATATATATATATATATATATATATATATATATATATATATATATATATATATATATATATATATATATATATATATATATATATATATATATCGTCGGTTAAGAGTGTTAAACTGCTAACTCCATAAAAGCAAATTGTTCAGGAAACAAAAAAAAAACTACTTATTTTTTATTAAAACTATTTTAGACACGAATCGAATTTGCAGTTTTTTGAAACTTGTATATAGACATATTTTCGTAATATTTATTAGCTAATATATACCCTAGATTAAATTGTATAGCCCAAAAAGGGAGATAGCAGTTATTCGACTTTTATATATTGGAGTTAGCAGGTTTTTTTGGTATGTTTCTGCAAGTATAAATGAATTAATAAAGCGAACAATCAAAAGTAAACTGTTTATTATATAAATTAAATAACATTTAGGTTTTCAAAAAATCTTAAAAATTAATCATGTGGTAAATTATCATAAAACTCGAGGTAATCAATCGGTATTGTTATTTTAAGTTCCTGAAGATCGTTAAACTTTCTTCCACTTATTTTTAACCTTTCTGAGTGTAATTGATCTAACTGATTCCAAGCTGAACTGTTCTTCTTTTTCTCTGGGGCAAAGAATCCCATTCATCACTAAATTTTAATTTATAAAATATTTCTCCATTTGGAGTATACTTTAATTGGATATCACGCTATTTCTGTTCTGATACGGACATCCATCACTATACAAAATTATATTAGGGGTCCCCTTGCTTCGATCAACTATTGGTAGTACGTATGTATCAAGTGTGAAAAACATGATGCAAACTCTTCAGCAGTTAGTCCGCCTTCGGTTTCATTCCAAATATAACAATATGCATCTTTAGTGTGCAAATTATAAAAACAAAGATTGTGCACACATAGCTTTGTTTTATAATACAAACTGCGTATATTAGATTTTGGTGCCATTAATACCGCTTGTAGATCAACCGCATAAACATTCGATTCCTTAAGAACATCTGTTTGTTTTTCTAATCTCGCTTCATTTTTTTTAGATGTGTAACTGATAGTCAGCTTCCAAAAGTTGACCAACTTTGTATGCAGAGCACTTTTCACGTGCGTCTTTTTTAGGTCGAAATAAACCTATATTGCGTAAGTCTAGGGCGTTATTAAATGTAGAAATTGAAAGAGGAGTAGTATTTTTTGCCTTACACCAATCAGCTACATAAACCCTATAAAGGCTTTGCTTAGAAGTCCATTCCGGTAAAAGATATTTTTTACTTGTTGTAGCTCTGCAATAATGTGATTCCATAGAAGGCAAAGAATCAATAAAATTCATTAAATGCTAATTTGACACTTCATATTGGTTAACACGGACTGGAATACTTATTCTGTATGTGCTAGGTGCTCGCCCAGAAGGCATGTTTTTTTTCCACTGTAGTACAGTCATTCTGCCAATCCCAATAGTTTTTAGGTACATAGAACGGCACACTCGGATATACTTTTCATTAATTTTCAAAAAATAAAAAAACGATTGCGTCCTCTTTGAAATAGCTTATCTTTCTCTTGGTCTATTTGTAGGAGCAGCCTTAATTGTATTATCGATATATATTTTTTTTTCACCCCAAGTCCAACTCCAAAACTGTTTAAATATATTTTTTCTCTCTGAGTCAGAAATATCTGCACATTTTAATAGTCCATTTTCTTTTTTTCTACATAAACATCTCTGTTTCATTTCACGGGTTGCCTTTTCAATATCATAAATCCATTTTCCATCTTGCTTAGCTCGACCTAAATAATTTCGACCGAATTCTCTGCGGCGCTTGTTTTTTTCCGCAAACCATGTACTTGCCTTAACCTGAAACTGCTTTTTTCGTTTTTTACTTTTATTTGGGAAATCAGACTCAAATTCAGACTCATAGGAGCTTGAATGTTCAGAATATGGTACCAATTGTATGTTACTATTATTTTCATTAGATATATTATCTTCCGTTGGCGGATATTGCCGGGTGGCTAAGGTTTGGATGTCATCATTTTCCATTACAGAATTTTCAATTGTGGGATTAGTTGCAACAGAATCCTCATTTGATAAACTATTAAATATTACGTCATCCATATTATTTGCAAATGAATCTGGCACATAGTCAATAATATCAATTTCCACATTTTCAGTGATAGTGAACACTTTATCTGTAATTATTATGTCTTCCATGTTGATGTTAGATGTGTTACTATCAATGGAAATCGTGACATAAGAACTAGATTTGCTTTGAGGTACTAAATTTAGGGTATCTGCATTTTCCATTTCGTAAAATCTAGTATCTTCATCTATGTCGGGTTCTACATGATCAGAGCTAGTAAACTCACTATTTGCCGATATTATCCCTACAGCTGTTCTGTTGGTTATATTATTATCAGAAGATATCGTGGCAGAAGAACTAAATCCACATGGTATAGTTCCATTTTCTAAACAGCTTGAAGTTTCTTGTTCATTATTTTCATCTGTATTGTAAAGCTTTAATGCTAAAACAAGAATTGTTCTAGACCGGCCCTTTGTATTATTCTTGAACAACATCTGAAAAAAAAATGAATACATTACCCACGACCACCCCTCAGTACCACTTACACAAAGAAATTTTAAGGAATCAGTTTCAAACGCCCTTTATATTACAAACAAGAGCACACTTGCTCTCTTTCTATTGAAATTATGTTCTTTTTGCGGATATAAGTTAAATTTGAGAAAAATACATTTTGATTAAATGTATAATTTTTGATGAGACCCCGTACACTAAAACAAACATTACATACAAAAATTCGTATATCAAAGTTGCGTTAAATAAAAGTTAAAAATTGAGCAAAATATGTAATGCAGTCACATACTATCATGTGAAAAATTTAGAATTTAAAAACCAAACAGATGATGTTTAATTCTAAAATTTGTGTTGTTTTGTTAGAGTGGTGTATTATTTGGGGTTAGGATATATCTGAACCCCAAATAATTCACCACTCTAATATATCAAGAGGATCGTTAACGAAACCATTTAGAAAGCTAAAAAAACTAATTATCCAATTTTCTTCAAACTTTGTACAAAAATCAAGTGTAACATAGGAATGAACTGTAACATTTTGATATGAATCCAAGAGATAGGAAAACAAAATAGCGGCCTAATAAAATATTTAAAAAATTAGCCTGACATATTTATTAAATTAATTTCAATTTAATTCAATAAATTGGTAAAGTTGTGGTACGAACTTAAGACGGCGAAACAAAATGGCGCCCAAATAAAATTTTTAAAAAATCAAATTAAAAAAATGTTGTTCAATTGACCTTAAATTTCGCAGAAAAAATTAAATGTGAAAGTTGGATAAACTGGTTTGAATTCAATATGAGGTAACAAACTGGCGGTATGTGTCAGTGTAAAAACTACTTATTGAATTTATTTTAAATTATGCCCAAAAGTCAAGTGTGGCATAGGTAGAAAGAAAGTGGTAAAATATTAGCAGGAATCCAATACGATGGAACAAAACGGCGCCCAATAAAAATCTTTGAAAAGACAGTATATGTTACGCATATATACTGGGACTATGTACTGAACTAAATTGGGTCACACTTAACTATTCCAAACAAATGGAACAAATCGTAACGAGGAAAATTTCGGGTAAAGGAAATTTACCGAATTTTTTATTTGTTCAGCTCTTTTTCCTATCAATTTTTTGAAGATCCTCACAGGGCATATATTTGAATTGTTCGCATTTGGTATCAACCAGTTACTGTTAATTAGTTCGAACCCTCTTGGGAAGTTTTAGGAAAAACGGGGTTATATTCTATTCATTCGCACAGTTAGCTTTCCTTTATTATCACTTTCTTCAATAAATTACTCTATACAGGCTGAAACCGCCCTCCAAGCTAATTCATGAGAACAATGTAATTTTTTTTGTTGTAGACCCTTTGAAGTGTCTTTATCCCAGAGCTCAATAATTTTTTGCAATTCTCCTGATGACAAAGCCGATGCACTAATCTTTTTTTTTTATCTAATTTAATCTCTCTTTTATAAAAATGCTCTTGTAACTGCTTTGCAGTAAGATAAAGTCGGGAGATATGGCGCGGCGGATGAGATGACTAGGTTCAATATTTCCGAACAGTGAGGCGCACTTGGTAATGTGTCATAATAGCGTCAGTCATTCGATTGTGGTACATGCGAGTGTAGTGCGTGGCAACCGAAATAAAACTTTAAGGTAAGAAAATATTTGATTATTTATTTTAGCTTGCCTTGAAATTTTTATTGCTGTTTACAAATGTAAAAATTTACACATGATATTGACATATTCTGCATATTTGTTGTTGCTTGATGTTAGTAATATGTATGTATAATCATCCTAACCTAAAATTGGTTTATATTTGCTAACTATTAAGAAGCATGGTACCGCGCCATCTCTCTCTATCTACTTCGGTTAGTTGGAGCGAGCCATCTCTCCCCAGGGGGTGGGTTAGTTGGCGTGAGTCATCTCACCCCTGCAGCTGGTTTCATTATTTCAGTTAGAAGTGTTTCAAACTTTTTGTCTTTTAGATGCCAACGGATTACAAACGAAAAGGCAATTGCTCTAGAGCTAATTGGACGGAAGAAATGTTACAGTCTGCAATGCAGCCTGTGAGGAAAGAAAGTATGGGAATTAATAAAGCGGCCAGAACATATAGTGTACCTTGCCATGGTCCATTGGTCCATCATCGGTGCTTGGGGGTGAAAACGAACGGACAATTGTGGTCCATATAAAAAAAATGCAGAAGAAGGGTTTTGCTCCAACAAGAACCATTGTACGTCGTATGGCATACCAGCTAGCCGAGCAACTGAATATGAAACATAAAAATAATGAAATGGCTAGGCAAGATTGGTTACGGTCATTCTTAAGGCGCAACTAGGATTGGTCCATCCGAAAGTCGGAAGGCGTCTCACTGGCTCGAGCACAAGGAATGAATAAAAATGATGTCTCTGACTACTTTATACTACTGGGATCTCTTTTGGAAGAGCACCATCTCTTTGACAAACCAAGTAACGTGTTTAATATGGACGAAACTGGCCTGCAGTTGAATAACAGTCCGGAATATGTTCTAGCAGAAAAAGGATCGAAAAACGTGGCTGCAGTTACTTCTGGCGAAAAAGGGTAGAGAATCACCGTCGTAAGTTGCTGTAATGGAGAAGAAACATTTCTACCACCCCCCTGCATTTTTAAGGGAAAAAATAAAAAGCTAGAGTGGGAGGATGGGATGCCTCCTGGGTCCGTGGTATACATGTCAGAAGAGTCGGCCTACATAAATACCGTCATCTTTTGAAACTAGCTGCAGACACACTGTTCCTCGGAAACCACAAGGTCTGGTGATTCTCATTCTTGATGGGCACTCATCGCACTGCAGTTCAGTAAGTAACTATTATGCTGCTTGCAATTCTTTTATTCGAGCCAATCTAACAGGAGCGATTATAGGCTACAGTTTGGTAAGTTGTTAGCAGAAGCATGGTCAAAAAGTGCCACGGTAAGCAATGCAACATCAGCTTTTCGTGCCGCGGCTTCCATTTAATAGTGAAGCAATACCAGAGTATGCATTTCTTAATGAAAGTGAACCCAGCGATGGTGACGAGCGAGCGTTAGCTCCTATCGACATTAACGCTAACGAAAATAGAAATTCAGAGAAAGACTTGATCAACCAGTCACCAAGAGAAACGTACAACCCTGAAAATGATGCCAATCGTGCTAGAGACGGAAGTCTTGAAAGAATAAATACCGAAACTGATAAAGAAACGCCCGGAAAAATGTTAAATGAGATATGCCCAGTTCCTAGTACTTCAAACGCAAATTTTGTGCGTAAGCGAAGTCGTCAGCTTGCAAAGATTTTAACATCACCGGAAAATATTTTAAAAATAAAAGAAAGAGCCCAAAAGAAAACTAAATTATTGTCAAAAAAAAAAAGAAAATAAAAATCTGAAACTACATAAACAAATAAATGTCAAAAACGTTTCATTAAAAACCAGCAAATCAGAAAAAAATCAGGCGGCGTAGCGAGTCCTCTTCAGATAGTGACGTTGATGTGGTTTTAGATACTGATTCGGAAGATGCCATTGATGACAACAGTTAGTGGCTGTGGGGAGATTTATAGCAGCACCACAAGTGCAGAAGATCGGATACAATGTGTTGTCTGTCATAGACGGCTACATGAAGGATGTACATCTTTCCCAAATGTTTGCTTGCGATGCGGTTGACGTGAAAATGCCTAAATGTATTTTTCTTTGTAAGCCATCTCACCCATTAACCAAGAGAGAGATGGATTTTCTGCTCATTTGACACAAATTTTTGCAGCGGTAATGTTAAGTTAATAAACCATATATGTTTTATATCTTTGAAGGTGTTTATGTCTTAATGGAAACGAAATTGTTTATTTGTTTTTTTTGTGCGCCAACTCACCCATAGCCATGGGGTGAGATGGATTTTTTAATTTTTTTATAAATGTTGGGTTATAGTGACTTTCAGTCAAATAAATATTTATATATTCTTAGCCATCGTTTTTTTTTATTGTATACGACCTGACATAAAAATATTTGTAACAAATTCTAATTTAAAAAAGTTTTTATATTGAGATAAAAAAGTGCGCCATCTCTCCCGACTTTACCCTAGAGGTCCATAAAACTTTCACAATACTCTCCTTGTAATCTGTTGCATCTTTCCTGAGTATATTGAAATCAAAATCCTACAAAATCAATCCTAGTTCTTCTGCAGATGTATCTTCCTTATCAAAATTATATTCACATTATATATACGGTGACTGTGAGCTGTTTTAGCGTGAGTAAGCGAATTCTAGACGGTAGAATTGAAACACTCGGTCTTTAGAAAACAAGTTATAACCATTAAGAAATCATGGTTCTTGGGATTAGACCGTGTCAAAATGGAATCACTTTCCGACGTTTCGCCTACGATTGCACGATGCATCTTCAGGGATCTTTACTTCACGAGATCGGAACACTGAATGAGCTCTAGAAACCCAGGCCGGCTATTTATAGTCGACCTGTGTTTATAGAAGCGTGACTCGGTGTAACGATCGGTTTCCAAGTATGATGTAGACTGAAGCCCGTTTGCGTTTATAGAGTCCAGAAACCGATGCAAGAACTTTGGTTTATTTTATATTTATGACATGCCCAGTAGAATGTTGGTGTTTAGATACAGCAGATTGTACAATTTGTTTCTTTCTGATACATCGTTCATGTTCCTTAAGCCTAGTCGATATGGACCGCCCAGTTTCTCCAATATAGACATCACCACAAGAACAAGGAATTGCATATACTCCTTCCGTTTGAAAAGGAATAATGTGCTTTGGCGATCTCAAACATTGTCTAATTTTCTTGTGTATGTTGGACCGGCGAAGTAACCTTGCAATCTTGTCTATGGTTCCGTGTATAAATAAAAGAACTACATTTCCTCTCGGTAATTCCTTATTAGTATCATTTCGTAGAGTAGGATTAGTAAATTTTCTAATTGATCGTCTAATATCATCAGTGCAATATCCATTCCCTCTTAAGGCTTGAGTCAGTTTCTCTGTTTCCGATTGTAAAGAATTTTTTTTGGTCATAAATCGCGAGGGCTCTGTAAATCAACGAATTAAAAACTGATTGCTTCTGCGCTGGATGATGATGGGAATCTGCATTTAAGTACCTGATCGTATGCGTTGGTTTTCTATATACAGAGTGTCCTAAGGAACCATCCCCTTTCCTTTGTACAAGAACCTCTAGGAAGGGAATCGTGCCTTCTGATTCAATTTCCATTGTAAATTTTATGTCAGCATGTTGCTGATACAGATGATTAAGAAACCCACGGAGGTTTTCTAGGCCATGAGGCCATATTACAAAAGTGTCGTCTACATATCTGAATCATGATTTTGGTTTTAGTGGAGACGACTCTAAGGCTTCCTCCTCAAAAGCTTCCATGAAAATATTGGTTACCACTGGCGACAGTGGAGATCCCATGGGTCCTCCTGAGGTTTGCTCATAGAAAGTTCCTTGAAAGACAAAATACGTTGATGTAAGACATGCTTCAATTAGATCTAAAAGTGAGTTGTCAATACTATTATGGTGAAATAATTCTGATATTATGGAAACTGAATCATTTATAGGCTATAAGATATCTTTGGGATCTAATTGGATTGATTTAAGTTTTTCTACAAAATGCGTAGAGTTTCTAATATATGAATGTGTTTTTCCTGTGAAGTTATTAAGAATATTTGAAAGATATTCACCAATTTTGTAAGTAGGAGATCCTGTTGCACTGACGATAGGTCGAAGTGGTGCATTAACCTTATGTATTTTAGGTAGTCCGTAGAACCACGGGATCCTTGAGCTGCTTGGCCTTAACATCTTCTTCTCCTCTGCTGCTAGGTTGGATGCGTTTATAAGGTTGGTTACCCGTCTTTCAATTTTGTTGTAATTGGTGTAATGGCGAAGTTTTGACCTTTAGAGAGGACGGATTGTTCTGCTTTGGTGAGGATTTTGGAAGATAAATTTATAACGGTGTCCTGTGGCGGTGTTAGTGGTCTTTTGCTGTCTAGCAGTCCTTCGAACTTTTTCTGTTGCTTAATTGTAACTGCTTGATGTATCCTTTCTGCTTGCGCATTGGTAATCTCATCGAGAGTTCTAAATATTTGATATTCAAGTATAAAAGCTAATTTTAAATAAATATTTAATAACTTACGAGCATTTATATCCAAATCACGTCGAGTAGCTTATATCGTTTCTTTTACCTATGCCATACTAGCTCGTTTGTAGATGTTCCTTGCACTTTTTGATGTTATGTGGTGTTTCATCTGTAGAGATTTTGGTACTGCGTCTTCATCTCGGCATCTAAGGAGAAAAGCTAGTTGCCAAAGTAGCTTCTTCTTGTTGTTCCTGAGATTGGCAAAAGTTTTGGCATCCTTCTTGATTTCCTCCCCATAGAGGTTAGCTAACATAGAACGAAAGCTTTCACGGCTGTGGTCAATTAAGAAATCATGGTTCTTGGGATTAGACCGTGTCAAAATAGAATCACTTTCCGACGTTTCGCCTACGATTGCAGGGGCATCTTCAGGGATCTTCACTTCACGAGATCGGAACACTGAATGAGCTCGTAGAGACCCACGCTGGCTATTTATAGTCGACCTGTGTTTACCGAAGCGTGACTCGGTGTAACGATCGGTTTCCACATATGATGTAGACTGAAGCCCGTATCTCTATTAAAATTGTTAGGCTGCTTATATATTTCAATAGATTCTCTAATTTTGCGTTTATAGAGTCCCAAAACCGATGCAAGAACTTTGGTTTCTTTTACAATTATGACATGCCCAGTAGAATGTGGGTATTCAGATACAGCAGATTGTACAATTTATTTCTTTCTGATACATCGTTCATGTTCCTTAAGCCTAGTCGATATGGATCGCCCAGTTTCTCCAATATAGACATCACCACAGGAACAAGGAATTGCATATACTCCTTCCGTACACCGAGTCACGCTTCGGTAAACACAGGTCGACTATAAATAGCCGGCCTGGGTCTCTCCGAGCTCATTCAGTGTTCCGATCTCGTTAAGTGAAGATCCTGAAGATGCCTCGTGCAATCGTGGGCGAAACGTCGGAAAGTGATTCTATTTTGATACGGTCTAATCCCAAGAACCATGATTTCTTAATTGACCACAGCCGTAAAAGCTTTCGTTCTATGTAAGTTATAACCATGTCAATAGGGTGTGCATTCTCTTCATGCTGTACTATAATGCTTTGAAATATTTACAGAAATTATAAGAAAAACAGGAGTTTATACTGATAAAAAACAATACGGCTTGAGCAAATACTTTAGGTAAGGAATAGAGACCGGTTTAAGCAAGGTTCCCCTAGAGTGAATTTTCCAAACGAGGTAATTTGCGGAATCTCTGAGAGAAAGGTATTAAAATGGGATTAGGTGGCTATTCGAAATGCGTTTCCCAAACGAAGTAATTTGTGGTAGTTTCGATATAGCTAAATGTATGAAGTAAGACTCAAGCCAAGTCTTTCAGTGGTTTTGGTTTTTTTCAAGTTCAAGTGTAATGAGTTTATATTTTGGTCAGATAGTTTACATTATCTTTTAAACAATAGGTTTCAATTAATAATCTTAGCAAACTATGATTAAAATTTACTTTAGTCATAAGGGTTTGACAATATAACTTCCCAAAGCAAAAATCAGTAGATTGTCTCCAATCACTTCCTTTAGATCTCTTTGTATTAACAGGTGTTAACTTGCCTGTCTGCTTCCATATGTTCTTGACCAAAACCATTAATTTTGTCGTCCCTTTATACACTCCAAAAACCAACTAATTGTTTTTTATTTGTGTCACTACAGCTCAACTCGCCTATATAAGTAGAACAAGAACTACTGACATATTTTTCTTGAAATTTGACATTTAAAGTAATTCAAAGCGTTCAATATTTAACCACGTTTAACTACTACGAAGTAAACACAATTAATATTGTAAATACCATTTTTCTATTAAAAACTCGTTTTAAGAAAATAATTTTCAAAATATTCCTGAGTTCGAAAAAAATTTCCGAATATAATTTGACCTCTAGTGGTATTATTAGTGATAATTCTTGATAACATTACATAAATGACTAATTACTATTATTGACTTCTTTGAGGTTTCTTAGTAACCATGTGGTTATTTTCATATTCAATGAAAACACGGTTAAAAAAAGTTAAATAGCCTGCTTAATATCTGAAATAAAAAAGGGAATAGGCTTCAACATACGGAGGCAAATATAGAAAAACAAAGCGTTATTCCGGAAATACTTCTATTATTTTAGAAAACATAACATGTACTACTAAAACCGACACAAGCGTTTAGAAAAACATCTCGGGATACAATTCTAAATAAACAGGAACCACTCTTTATTTTTGCTACTTTCAGTTTCTGGTCTTTATACTATTGAAACTATGTGTTGGTTTTGTAATATACAATGGTATGTTTGCAACGGACTTACCATATGCAAAGTGCATAGATACCTTTTATTGATTTCATGTAAACAGGTGTCCGCAAAGGTTTTCTTTTCGACATACAGGGCGTTAAAACGTTAATATTTTTTCATTTTTCACGATTTTTTTTTCGAGATTTTTTCAGATCTTCGCGTTTCAGCGCCTGATTTCTCAATTCCTTCCATCTCACTGTTTCTCTGTCTGTTCGCGGCATAAAAACCACTTATCCAATTACAAAAATCCAGGTACACAAATCAAGAATCATAATATGGCGACGGATTGGTAAGTATGAATTTAAAGGTTGTACAAAAATTCAAGTGTGACAGAAATTAACTGGTAAGATTTTGGTACGATTCCAGTATGGTGGAACAAAATGAAGACCTTATAAAATATTTAAAAAATCGGTATGAAAAACTACTTATCTGTTGAATTCAAATTTTGCATTGGTAAGAACTTGTTACGAATCTCATAAGGCGGAACAAAATGGCGGTCTAAAAAATGTTAAAAATCAGTATAAAAACTAATTTCTTAATTGAAATTTTTTGCAAGAATTAAGTGTAAGAAATAAAGTGGTGAGATTTTAGTACGAATCCAGTATGGCGAAACACAATAGCAATCTAATAAATTGTTTCAAAAATCAGTGTAAAAATTTGCTTTTTCGGTTAGATGATTATAATGAACTGGTAAGGTTTTGAGACGAATCCACGATGGAACGAAATAGCGGCCTAATAAAATTTAAAGAAAAGCTATGTAAAAAGGATATTTTTAAATATTTTTTAAATCATTTGGATGTCTTAAAAAATCGGTTGGTAAATTGGCCTTTACTCGGAAATTCCCTCGTAACCGATTTTATCTACAACAGATTTTTATATATGCGTATATAGCTATTTAGTAATTACTCTATGCATAATATACAGGGTGAAAAGGAAATCACTGCAAATATTTTAACAGGTAAATTATAAGTAATTTAGGATAAAAAGATTCTTATATAACAGGTAGTCAACGCTCAAGGTCTGCTTTGGCTTTACAGATATTTTAAAATTTACAGTTTTTTTCAAAAGACGCAAACATTGCAATTTTACTTGCTTAATGCTGCACAAATAGTTATTTCCAATGCTAATTAAATTAGGTAATTGTATTAGATCTAAAAATTTTGTCGCGGTTTTATCTGTATTTTTTTTTAATTGGAAATCCATTGTTTTGAATAAATAATTTACAACAAATTAATTAAAAATGCATTTTTTTTAATTTTGCACCATTTACACACTAACGAAACCTAATTGCACGACAACGACGAATCAAGTTTTTTACAAACCACACGGTACACCAATGTCTAATTACGTTTTCTGTTTCTTGTAGGTACGCATTGACAGTGATGATTTTATGGTTTCTCGGTCTAAAAATCTTTCTCTTTAAATTGTTCAGCTACTTTCACAGGAATATCACTACTTACCGCCCGAATCAGAAGGTACATATAAAATAGATTTTTAGTTCCCTCGTAAAATATTTTAATCGAAAAAATAACTTTCGAAATGTTTGTAGATCTTTGCGTTTTAAACGTTTAAAACTGTTTTCCCGTTTCCGTCAGTCTGTCACTGTATCGGTCGGTCTGTCCATCTGTCGTTTTATCTTTACGCGGCATAGCTCAAAAACTGCGTATCCGATTGACTTCAGTTTTGGTCAAACATCAAGGGTCATATGGAGATGAAATGGTTACATGTTGGTAAAAATCTACTACAAGGCATATATTTCATAATAAGGATAAACTGGTAAAACTTTTATGAAAACATATTGTAGCTTAATGATATACTTGAAAATTATGTACCAAGAACTACTTATCCAAATGACTTGAAATTGTGTACAAAAATCAAGTATCAAAAAGGGATAGACTGGGAAATTTTTAGTGCGACTCCTAAATGGCGGGTTAATAAAATGTTTAAATATTTGGTATTTATATCGGGGAAAATAATAAAGGAAAATTTATTTTTTAGACTACCTGATTAAATTTATAAAAAATAACTAATAGTAATAATAAATAAATTACAGTTTATGGAATTTGCATATAGTTATAACCAAATAATTTTAGGCATATATAGACTATTTATTGTAAGTAATGGAATTCTGTAGTCTGCTTAACAACGTAATTTTTGTTGGTTTATAGTAGCAAAAATCGGTAAATTTCCTTTACACGGAGCTTCCCTAGTTTTCAATCTTTCGTTTTATTAGGAATAGAGCGGTGTGACTCAGTTTAGTTCAATATATACTCATTTAGTAACAGTAACACACACACTATATATAGATAGAGACTCTATTCGGACGCGAGAAAGAAAGCTTCGAAAATGCCAAATGTGATTTTGGCGAAACGTCAGCAAAACTGTTCTTTTCAGAACGACAGTAGTGAACGGATGTACACCCGGAATGAAAACACATTGTATTTTTCCATCCGTGAAGGAGTAAAAATCAACACATATATATATATATATATATATATATATATATATATATATATATATATATATATATATATATATATATATATATATGTGTTGATTCTTAGTCCTTCACGGATGGAAAAATACAATGTGTTTTCATTCCGGGTGTACATCCGTTCACTACTGTCGTTCTGAAAAGAACAGTTTTGCTGACGTTTCGCCAAAATCACATTTGGCATTTTCGAAGCTTTCTTTCTCGCATCCGAATAGAGACTGAAGTGTTGGTGACTGCGACACTTTGGTCGTTATTTATGTTATACACCCACTCGCAGGCGTTGGTCGTTATTTATGTTTTCCGGATGGTGCTGTTGTTGTTGCGCTAATTGCGCTTGAGTTTTTGCGATTTTAGATTTGTCGATTATTGTCTTCCATACTGTTGGTAGTTTTAATGATTCGTCCCTTTTTTTTAAATCACCTTGTTTTTTGATTTCTATGGCTTCTCGGATTATTCTGGTCTTATAATGTTCTATATTGGCAATCTCCCTACATCCATCGAAATTAATTTTATGGCAGTTTCCTGATGATGTAGGAATAAAGCTGAGGTTGTGTGTTTGTTTCTGATGCTGTGTTTATGCTCTTCCACTCTTGCTGGTATTCGCCTGTTAGTTTGCCCCACGTACAACTTTTCACAGTCCTGGCACGGAATGCTGTATACTCCGTGGTTTTCCAGTTTGATTTTATCTTTTGGGTTTCCAAGTAGTTTACCTATAGTTGTTTGTGGCTTGTGTATTTTTTGTATGTTGTGTTTCCTAAGAATTCTTCCGATTCTGTCTGTTATGCCTTTTACATATGGTAAGACTACTTGTTGCTTTCCCGGTTCATAATTTTTGTTGTTCGTTGTTCGGGAACACTGAGCATTAATGGCTTTTTCTATGGTGCGATTTGTGTAGCCATTTTTCTTTAAAGCACTAGATATTACCTTAAGTTCGTTTTGTCTTGTCTGTGTTTCAGTTAATCGCACGAATCCGGATATTAGGGTATTTGCCACAGCTTGAATTTGTGCTGGGTTATGATGTGATTTTGCATTCAAATATCTGTCTGTATGTGTTGGTTTTCTGTACACGGTATATGCGAAATGTCCGTTATGCAGTTTTGTGACCAGAAAATCCAAAAATGGAAGTTTGTCGTTTTCCTCTAACTCTAGAGTAAATTGTATTCTGGGGTGGATTGAATTTACGTGAGTCAGAAAATTTTCGAGCTCTGCATGACCATGTTGCCATATAATAAATATGTCATCCACATAATGAATCCATAACTTGGGCTTTAAACTTGCTTTCTCAAGAGCTTCTTTCTCGAAGTACATCATAAATAAATTCGCGACTACTGGTTTATACATTTGCCCGTTGAATGAAAAATAAGTATTTTTAAGGCAATGCTCCGAGAGTTGTATTATATGTGCCTGGAAATCCTCGTTTATAGCAATCTTGTCTAATGCTTCGTCGATGGGAATACCGGAATATAACGATTTGACATCTAGGCTTGCTATGATATCGTCTTTTTCAAGAACGAAGTCTCGTATAATTCGAGTGAAACGCTCCGAGTTTTTTACAAATGAATCAGCTTTTTCTACAGCTGATTGCATAATTTTAGAAAGATATTTCTCCAGTTTTTGTAGCGCTGAATTAACAGCACTAACAATAGGTCTGATGGGCGCCCCTGGTTTGTATATTTTTGGTAAACCATAAAGTTTAGGACATCTGCTCGACTTTTCCCGTGGTATGATTTTTTGTTGAATTTCGGGGTTTATTGGTGAACTTTTTATTTTATTTTTGGTTGTTTTTTCTAGGTATCTTGGGTATTCATAACCACAGTTGCGTTTCCTTTATCTGCTGGAAGGATTATGATGTCTTTATTTTTTCGAAGGTTTATTAGGGCCGTTTGTTCAGTGGCTTTTAGGTTTTGTTCTGGTGCTTTGCTTGATCTTAAAATTCTTGCTACCTCTTGTCGAATCTCCTGTGCTTTTGTTTCTCCAAAGCAGTCAAGGGCAGCTTCCACTCCAGCTATTATTTCTTCTTTAGGGATTTCCTTAGGAGATATCGCAAAATTAAAACCCTTACTCAGTACGCATTTTTCACTTTCTGAGAGACTGTAGGATGATATATTACACACTAATTTCTCGACGTCTACTATATATATATATATATATATATATATATATATATATATATATATATATATATATATATATATATATATATATATATATATATATATATATATATATATATATATATATATATATATATATATATATATATATATATATATATATATATATATATATATGTATGTATATATATATGTATGTATGTATGTATATATATATATATATATATATATATATATATATATATAAAACTTGATTTTTGTGCCAAATTTGAGGTAATTTGGATAATTAGTTCTTTATGTGATAAGTGAAGTAAAAATGAGAAAATGTTAGCAAATTAAAATGTGGATAAATCAAACCACGTTCTACAGTAAAAGCGCGTAAAACCTGAGCCAAACCATTTTGTTACTGTGGCGCCACTTGCTGCGATTTGCTTAAATTGATTGACGTTATTGAAAGTATCGTATACATAAAGTTAGTTACGTTTTTTGTGTGAGCTTTACTAGCTTTTCAGTAGCGCACTTAGCTTTCATTGCAGAAGTCGTGTGTTCTATCCATGTCAGGCGATGTTTCTTTTAATTTTTTTTTCTACCAAAACCTATAATTTTGTACGTAGTTATGTTTTAAATGTTGCTACTTTTTTTGGTTAGGTTAGATTAGGTTATGTTTGGTTTTTTGGGGTTGTATATATATATATATATATATATATATTTTAAAACAATTAAACTATAATCAATCAATCAATTCTTTTTGCTATTATGATTTTTAATGCTACTCTTTATTTTTGTTTGTTAGGTCCGATTCGTGCCAGTTTATTTTTATATCACATTTAATTTTTGTGAAAAATTTGAAGTCAATTGAATAAGAGGTTTTTGTATATGGCTTTTTTAAAACAGTTTATTTGGTAGCCATTTTGTTTCGCCGTTTTGAATTCGTACCACATTTTCACTAGTTTATCTCTATATGACAATTAATGCTTGCACAAAATTTGAAATTAATCTAATAAGTATTTTTTCAGTCTTTTTTTTTTAATATTTTGTTCGGTCGCCATGTTGGATTTATACTAAAATGTTACCAGTTCATTTCTATATAACACTTGATTTTTGTGTCAAATTTTAGGTAATTTGGATAATTAGTTCATTATGTGATAAGCCGCCATTTTTTTCGGCTTTATTGGATATTTACCAAAATTTTAGCATGTAATCTCTATAAGACCAAAATTTGAAGCACCCGGGTAAGTAGTTTTGTAGCTACGCCCTAAATTGACAGACAGCCAGACGGAATTGAGAAAACAAGTTTTTGGTTATCTAGAAAATCTAAAACTTGAAGTTATGTAAAATATTGGAGGGCGATTTTTCACGATTACAAACATTTTATTTAGTCACCATTTTATTCCGCCATTTTGAATTCGTACTACAATTTTACCAGTTCATCTCTATATGAATGAAAACCATGATATGAAACCACTTATTGGTATGTAATACTAGTTAAACAGAATTACATTTCGTCAACTTGGATAAATAAAATATAGGGAACCTTAAACTGAATGAGGAAAGAATATTGCAATGTACGTTTCTAGAATCATCTTAAATTTGGTTATATATATGGAAATATACAAATTCAAAATTCATATAAATCGGGTTTAGTAATTATTTGAAATATGATTAATATCTACTACACATCAGAGCCACATTTAAATATACAGAGAATTATTTTCTTAGCCAAAGTAAATACTTTCGTTTTTTTTTACCATCACAGGACGTAATATAACATTTCTCTCGGGGACTGAGGGCGTAAAATTAAACATTTTGGCCTTAGAGCGTAAACATCACTTTTGAGTCCAAAAATATAGTTAACACATTTAAAAAATGTTTGCTCCTAGTTTAGAGTGATACAAATTTTTCTTTTGTATTTGTACTTTTGCGAAATTTTAGACATCGAGATCTCCTGTTTTAGTTAATATATCTCAGTTTAAATATATGTGGAGCATTTTTATACGAGGCGCACACGTTCTGTTTAAAAATAAACCACATGGAGGCAAAGCGTGAAACTGTTACAGCATATAATATCTCGGTATTTTTAAAAAGTTTGTTAAAAGTAACCTAAACTTTAAATTTTTCTGTAAAATTGTCGCACATATCTTTAAAACTGTGTTTTAAAACAAAAGTGTTATAAATAATAAAAATATGGCCGAAAAAATGTACTGTCCCTTTTTATTTCTGAACTTCCCCCGTTATGCATCTTTTCTATTATTAGGAATAGTTAAGTGTGACCCAATTTAATTTAGTTAGCACATAGTCATTTATAGTTTATTTATTATTAACACTTATATACTATCTCTTCAAATATTTTTATTGGGCGCCATTTTGTTCCACCAAAAATCAAGTGTGGCAGTACGACCACATTTGGGCATAATTTATAAATAAATTAAATAATTAGTTTTTATCGTATTCAATTTTTGTGAAAAATATGAAGTCATTTGAACGTCATTTTTGACGCTGATTTTGTAATTTATTTCTATATAACACTTAATTTTCTGCAAAATTAGGTCATTATGTTCCACCGTATTGGATTTTCATTAAACATGATGATCTGTAAAAATCTCCGAGGGTGATGCTTTTATTATTACAATACTTCCCTTTCAATAAAATAATAGTAATCTAATAATAACAAGACAATTGGATTTATTGTTTCTAAAAATGTTTGCCCGCAACATCTCTTGTAATGAATCCTTTTATTTATTGTATTGGAAGTTTGTATAAGGGACAGAATTATAAGCCACATAGAAAAACATAACATTCTTTCTTCGAGTCAATTTGGATTTCGTCATGGAAGATCAACGGAAGACGCACTTTATGAGGTATCAAACTTTATTTATAATGCTATTAATAGAAGTAAAAAACCCCTTGCGATCTTCTTGAATTTGGCCAAAGCCTTCGATACCGTACTGCATGATATTCTTCTAAACAAGCTAAGCAACTAAGGAATAAGAGGATTATGCCAAAACTTAATAAGGAGTTATCTTGAAGATCGGAAACAATGTGTAAGGGTACAAAATGATTACAGCAGTTTTGAAATAGTACAGTGTGGTGTTCCGCAAGGAACCGTAATTGGACCACTCCTATTTTCCTTATATATTAATGACCTCCTTTGCCGCACTACATTCAGCAAACTGGTCTCGTATGCAGATGATACTGTTCTTCTTGTACAGGGTGTCCCATTTTCGTAGGTTTTACGGGGTTTCCAGCTTATGAGTAGAGATAGAGAGATGCGGTTTTCGCGACACCATGCTACTTTTCGATGAAACTAAAGAGGCCGCAAACAGATTTGCCCTAACCATTTTAGTTTCCGTGCTACAGGGTGATTTTGAAAATTTGTCATTTTCGGACACCCCCTGTAACTCAGCTATCGTAAAATATATTTAAAATGTTTCAACTGGTATTTATAGATTTTTTCACGTAGAATTCAGTGGCGTACTCAGATTTTTGCTGAGAGTCATAGTTTTTGACATATTGGCATAACCTACTATTTTTTAAATGGGACACCCTATATATTATTTTTTCATCTTATTCTTCGTGTCGAGAGCTTTTCAAAAACATACCATAAGTCATATTTATTTTCATAAATAACATGAAAAAATGCATTTTTCTTTAAACGGATTTATGGCATAGCAGATCAATCGAAATAAGAGAAGGTGACTGTGGAGCCATGGAAAAAGTTAACAAATATTTATTAACGAAATAACAAAGTAACAGCATCAGAAAAAATTAGGAAGTAGGTAAAAGGTAATAATTATAATTTCATTAAAACTACAAATATTGTTCAAATTGTAGACCATTATGTGTCCTACAAGTGTGACAAACTTTAAAAATTCTTTTTAATGCATTTTCTATTGTAAATGACTGTCTTTGTAACTCTGCAAAAGCGTTTTCGGTGGCTATTCTTAGTTGTTCTAAGTTTTCGTATCGCCTTACATAAACCTTGTTTTCTAAATCACCCCACAAAAAGAAATCTAAAACTGAGAGGTCAGGGGATCGTGGTGGCCATCGAACAGGTCCGTGTGTTCCTATCCATCTTCCAGGAAAATGGTCGTTAAGCCAGTTTTGACTTATTCTGGCATTGTGGGCTGGAGCTCCGTCTTGCTGGAAATAAATCCTATTTAGTTGAGCCAAGGGAACATCATCCAAAATTCCTAATGCGTCTTCTAGGATTCGCACGTAACCAATCGAATTCAGATTTCCTTCATATATTTGGTAAACTATTTTTCGGTTGAAAATAAAACAGGAGACATTGAATCCAAATCTGCCCTGACGCTCCCTAGGAAAAATAACATGGTTGTTTTCTTGACTCCAAAATCGCGTGTTGTGTCTATTTAAAATCCCTGAACTAGTAAAATGTGCCTCGTCTGACCAAATAATCTTTTTTTCAAAATCGATATCTTCTGCCTTCATATTTATAAACCAATTGCAGAACTCCAATCTGCGCTCTGCATCACCAGGATGCAGATGATGCACAAGTTTGTATTTATAGGGTTTGAATTTGTGCTTTTTCAAAATTTTCTGCACTTTGGTTTTCGGTACACCCGCCTCTTCGTCTATTTTCCTGCAAGATGTTTCAGGAGCTGTCTGAACGAGGGCTAAAACGTTGACCTCAGATTCTTCGTTGTCTTTATTGTAAGTTCGCGATCGAGGCTTGTTAAAAGATCCATATTGGCAAAGATTATTTTTAATTTTTTGAAAAATTATTTTTTCTGGTTGTCTTCTCTCGGGATATCTAAGATAAAATAAAGAGAACCAATAAAGTCAAAATTCAGGAAGATAAAAAAGAACTAACCTGTTCAGATAAAGCTCTGCCGCCTGATCTGCATCTTCATTAGACAATATAAAACACGCGTTCATATCATATTTCTCAAAATATTCAAATTTTTGATTCTGAGCCATATTAAAAACAATAATTATAATAGACGTCAAGAAAAATTTAAACGCAATAATGCCAAAAATGACAGCAGTAATGGCTGCCTGATCATATTTTTGTTGGCGTTGCCATGGCTACCACAGCCACCTTCTCTTATTTCGATTGATCTGCTATGCCATAAATCCGTTTAAAGAAAAATGCATTTTTTCATGTTATTTATGAAAATAAATTTGACTTATGGTATGTTTTTGAAAAGCTCTCGACACGAAGAATAAGATGAAAAAATAATATATAGGGTCTCCCATTTAAAAAATAGTAGGTTATGCCAATATGTCAAAAACTATGACTCTCAGCAAAAATCTGAGTATGCCACTGAATTCTACGTGAAAAAATCTATAAATACCAGTTGAAACATTTTAAATATATTTTACGATAGCTGAGTTACAGGGGGTGTCCGAAAATGACAAATTTTCAAAATCACCCTGTAGCACGGAAACTAAAATGGTTAGGGCAAATCTGTTTGCGGCCTCTTTAGTTTCATCGAAAAGTAGCACGGTGTCGCTAAAACCGCATCTCTCTATCTCTACTCATAAGCTGGAAACCCCGTAAAACCTACGAAAATGGGACACCCTGTACAGGGGGATACCTGGAATGCTACAGTGGAGCACATCATATCTGAATTTGCAAACGTACGTCAATGGTTGGGTGAAAACCGATTGACAATTAACATGGAAAAAACAAAATTTATGTGTTTCAGTATCCTTGACTATCACCAATTTGATGCTAATCAGATAAAAATGCATACGCTCCAGTGTTTATCAAATGAGACACCATGCCACTGCACTGATTTTCTGAATAAAACTGAATGTATCAGATATCTCGGCGTTGTAATTGATCAGAATATTAACTGAGATAAACATACAGAAAGTACAATTCAAAACTACGTAAACTAATTTATAAATTCTATCAAATCAGAAATATCATGCCAATCAATATCCTCAAATTATTATATATCACACTAGCTGAATCAGTCAAAAGATACGGTCTGTCAATATGGGGAGGGGCATTTAATACAACACTAAATATTTTAAATGTAACTCAAAGATATCTCCTTAAAGTAATTTACAAAAAAAAAACCCAGATACTCTACCGAACTTCTGTATCAAGAAGCCCAAGTTTTAACCTTGCCACAGTTGTATGTAAAATCAGTACTTTTGATAGTTTACAAACATCCTGAACTAAGGCTGCAACCTATTCTAAATAATTATCATACCAGAAGCAGATCGGTGGAGTCCGTATGTGTTTCTTTCCTGTCCAGAACAAGAAACCAAAGATATCTGACATACTTTGGTCCTACACTTTATAACTTGCTTCCGCTTAATATTTGACGTATACAGAACAGAAACATTTTTAGTAAAAAAAACTCAATTTTCTTGAAACAAAACTTCGAGTTATTTACTGGCGCCTTAAGTAGATAGCAAATTTTTACTTCAACTAAGTCTTATTTAAATTCTATAATTTTTAAAATTATTCTATGGCTTATGTTAGTGTGAAATTATATGATTTTATGTTAGCCACGTACTTAGTTTGTACGCAGTATCATTTATTTAGTATAGGTTATAATTTAAGAATTTAGCAATAGGTAACAAAATTTCTTTTCTTTTGTACACACACAGATGATACATCTAAGTGTGCAATCATCTTTCAAGTAATATTGTAAACATTTTCTACGTAATATATTTGATTTGATTTGATTTGATTTATTAACGAGATGAAATTTAACAAACTGTATATGTATATACTGTACATATTGATAAAAATAACTACGTGTTGAACTAAACTCCGTCATACTTTTTTTCCTTTACAAAAGACTTGATTAATTTAGTTTCTTTATTCATTTTTTTTACGTTTTATTAGGTGTCCCATAATATGAACATTGATTTTTCAGCAAAATTTAAAGCCAACCGAAAAAGTAGTATTTCAGGCATGCCGCGCACAGACAGACCAACGGAAATGGGAAAACAAGTTTTTCGATATCTTATTTAGGGATTATAAAATCATTTTTTGAATACAAAACTTACCACTTACAATGGAAATAATAAGGCTTAATAGGTATGAATAATTTTGTTTTTGTGATGTCTATATTGCGATTGTTTGTGTGCATTTTGTCGGCGATTTTTTTTTGTTACAATCAAGCACAAACTCGATTTTTGAACAACAGGCATTTAAAAAAGTTATATACAATCTCTTTAACCCACTTTTTAGTTAAAGCAAACATGAACGAAAAAAGAATATTATTAAAACTTAATATATGTGCCTGAAACTAATATGATATTTGCAAGTATTTAAAATATTTTCCAAATAATACAGTACGGCAGCATATATTTTGTTTTATTGATTTAGTACAAGTACGTAAAAAATTAAATACTGTTCGTTAACTAAAAAAAACATAGGAACAAACTCGGGGAAAAATATTTAATATGGCTACTATGTTTGCTGCATTTTAGTTTCATCTGTAAATAGGTTAAAAAGAAAACAATTAAAAATATTTTAGGTTTCCAAATCAACCGTTGTTGATTCAACGCCACTGGCTCATTATTTGTTTGTACTGATAGAAAAGTAGGATTAGAAAAATTGTTATAAAGTTTTTCACACACAAAAAATAAAGCCTCTATTAACTATAACAACATAAAAATCTCTTAAAATGCACTGAAAACGATACATCGGTGCTAGACGTCCAGAAATTTGACACACACAAACTGTTATCCACTTTAGACATATGCTTTATGAATTTACGTTTGTCTTTACATGTCTATACAACTTCTTGGGCGGCTTTGCCACATTTCGCATAAGAATTCTTTGTTATGGATCTTTAGTAACAAATCCTTAATTTTTGAAATTTGATTCTCGTTTCTTTCTTGAAACACACATACTATAGACGAAATACATAATTATGATATCTTTTGCCACAATATTCATTTTATTTGTCCATGTTAATTAGATTTTATGATTATAGTTTTCTTAGTTGGTTGCACTAATAAAGTGCTGATTTGGCAACCTAGGGTCCAAAGCATTTATAATGTAAACTGATCTTGGCTCCTAAAATAATCATAATAGCGTACTCTTTCATACTCTAAGATTTCACCCACTTAAGACCCTTGTTTATTGGCCAATATTTGAAATAAATCGGATACGCAATTTTTAAGCTATGCCGCGTACAGAGCGACGGAATTAAGAAATCATGTTTTTGGCATCTAGGATCCTAAAACGTGAAGATCTGTAAAAACCTGGGAGGGTGATTTTTTCACGATTACAAGACATCTTTTACGGTGGAAGTAAATACACAATTTGATGTTACGTACTACTTGTTTAGGTATTTTCTTTGTCCTTTGCCTTGAAGGAAAAATAGAAGGCTCTTTGCAAAAAACAAATACAATATAAGAAAATATCGGAGTTAATTTAAATTTTCGATTCTGTTGCTGCACATAAACCACATAATATCTGCGGTGTGACTACAGATTGATGTGATTCACAGATATAAACCTCATTAGTTTAGCGAACGAGCCGGATATTTAGCCGAATATATATAATGGTGGTTGTCACAGAGAAAGAAAAATCGGCTGTCACAACCAGAAATTTAATTACTGCAGCAAAAATAATCCATAAAATAGAGGACAGACGGAGCTCTTAGTTGCTATAACTAATTTACTTCTGTTGTAGAGGACGCAGCTTTTTAATGGCTGTGGTAACCAAATATGGTTAGTTACCACAACTACACCAGCCTAAGTTGTTACTACCAAGGTTTTAGTATTGTGGTAACTAGAACGTTTGTTGAGCCAGTGCAAATAGTTGGTTAGAATTAGCTACCATAGCCAGTAAATTTGGTTGGCATAACTAAAATATATAGTAGAGCTAGCCGGTTCTGGTAGGAAAAAGTACTAATTATAACAACTGATATTTTTAGCTGGCAAACAGAATTAGTTTTTATTGAGCCTCCACCATTTCAATGTCCTCTTTTATGAAACTGCCCACCTGTCAATGACTTGAACTTAAAAGAAATTACTGACATTTCTGTTAATATTGTTTTAGTATTTTAGTTCATAACTCTCATGTTACAGACATGGTGATAATATTTACCTGAGAGATCGGGCTGGGTCTGTAGAGTATGTTTATAATGTTTTTAATTTTTTTGTTGTTCTGACTCATACTTTAAAATGTAATTTTTGTTAGTTATTTATTAAATATTTTCTTATATATTTTGAAGCAGGACTTATCTACTGTTAAATCATTCTTTTATTTGATTCAGTGTAGAAAATGGTTTTACCAAAACTGTATTTATTTGATAATAAAGCTTATGCTGATTTTAAATTTTATAAAATTACAAGTGGTTATTGGATATGTAGAGTTGTGGTCACAAAAATCGAGGCACATGATTTTCCTTGATGTAAATGTACTTATAAAAACAGATAATATATAATACCTAGTCGTGATGACAATGTCAAAACTAAAGTGTCAATTTGATAATAATTTAAGTAATTTTTATATCAATTAGAATTTAAAGGCAGTCCCAACCTCTCTAAAATAAATTTCTACAGGTAATGTAGTTATTACGATATACTTAATACTTATACTTAAATTATTTTCGAGAAAATGACGTGTAATAACTGACATTTTGGATCCTTTAGAACCCCTTACTGTCCATTTCATACCTTCAAAGGCTTCTATCTATATATTCCAACAATTTCAATTACAGAATAAAAACTTTATACGCCATCACTAGTAGATACGGTAGGTATATAATTTAATCAATACTTTCAGTATTAAAATCACGATACACGTACATGTATACGAAGAATTAACTGAAACTGCCATACCTACGGAAGCAACGAGCGAAAAGGAAAAAAAAGCACCACTTGCCGTTTGTCGAAAAAAGCTACCACCCGTCAACAATTATTGGACAGAAAAGAAAAAAGAAATAAAAGAACGGACACGAAGAGCCTTCGGCTCAGGCGGAAATGACCGAACTCCAAACACCCAAAGGTTTTCGTTCCCACAATAGAATAGGTTGAAGTTGGTCGAGGCAACCAGAAGGTTTCTGTTATGCTTAATTGTCGGAACTGGTTGGGACAACCTAAATTTGTCAAATCGTCTCATCGGGTAGCCACAACTAGGAGTGATAACTCGGACAAATGGTTAAAATGGTCTTTTAATCGTGTTATTTTGTTATGGCAGCTAAGTGCTATGTCGTCGCAGCCCAACTAGTTCAGGAAATTTTAAACAGCTATCCGTACTGAACAGCCTGCTGAGATGATAAAATTATAAGTTGTGAAAACCAAAATTTTAGTTTTGGCAACTAAAAAAATCAACTAAATTTTTTAGTTGACCAATTTTCCCAATGTAGAGTTACTTTGATATGCTCTTACCCCATGAATACTCTGGAAAATAGAATTTTGGTTATATATCTAGGAACAATGTCTGAATAATAGGAATTTAAAACAAATAATAATGAAGCCACCTTATTCAAATGTGTATAGTATCTTCCCAAACACCATGATACGTACTTCTATGATGAAAACCTACCTTGGCTAATATAGGGATTATTAGAATTTGGACCGTACGAGTCTGAAGACAATTCTTTAAATGGGAGTTTGGCAATGATTACCACTAATTCGTATACACACAGTATGTTATTAAGTGACAGGAGATGTCAACACTAATATTAGTTTCTTGTTCAGTTAATTGCGGGCAAAATAACAATATAAAATGCTTTTACTGATATAGGTGCCTTAAACTCTATGTTTTTCTTAATTTTTTAGCGGAATAATGTGTTTAGTTTTGCTGAAAACACTTCGACTGATTGCCAAAACATATTAAATTCACATAAATGCTCTAGATGTCAAAAACTGGACAAAATTGGTGTTATTTACCTCTAGATTACGTCAATCATGCTTTTAAGGCAGTGCAATTCATTAAAAAGTGTTGTCCATGTCACCATGTTTATAAACATCTTAGTTTCATGTCTGGCAGTAGGTGAATAAGCGGCGCGGTCGATTTAACGATCGTTAAACATGAATAGTTTTAACTAAAAATCGAAATAAAAACGTGTTATATATGTTTCAAATTAATCCCCAGATTTAAATTTCATTTGCATTAACACCCTGTTTTGTTAATCCTTTTGAAGTTAAGGAAATTAAGTGTCAAACACTTGGTCATACAAAGTCAGTGATATTCAATTCGGCAACAAATTATGAAGAACAGTGGAGTGCCTAACGAGCTCGCAGCATGGGGGACCCAGCTATTAGGAGACCTCCAAATTAAACAAGGTATTCAAATAAAATATTTTTTCCATAGTTAAAAAAAACACGGATTTGGCAATTTTTGCAACCATCGGATACATTGGAAATGATAATAATAAGATAACGTAATATATAAACCCTATAAAACATTTGGAAGTGACTGTACTTAATGCGTATTTAGATGTAATAGTAAATCAGTTAGATACAATTTTTACTGCGTTTAAAACAGTTTATTCAACATTTTCAATTTTAAATCCTCAGATATTTGTTAAATTAGTCAGAAATTTTGGAAAAGCCCAATTTATTAGAGGAGAAAGATCATTTTCAAAGTTGAAATTACTTTAAAATGTCTTTAGGTTGACCATGACTCAAAGTCGTCTTAGGTCTCTCTAGCTCTTATCTGAATAGAGCACGAAAGAGCTAGAGAAGTAGATATTGCCGAACGAGTTGATAAGTATTTATCTAGTCGATACAAAAATAAAAAAGTTTAGTCTACCGCCAAAGAAAACGATTCTTGTACTCTGTTTTTTATTATTTTTTAGTTTTGCTTGATCCAGAGTATAGTTATTATTTTTAAATGTTTAGTTAATTTTTGTTGTGTTTATTAGTTTACTTATACATATTAATCTCAAAATGTATATCGTTCGTTCCTTTTTTTATTTTTTATTTTTTTTACTAGAGTTATTTTTTATTTCATGTTATGGTTTTTGTTTATAAATATATGACATTTTTTCTTTAATTTTTTTTTTTGGAGAAATTGTGCAGTGGGGCCCCAAGAAAAGTTTTGCGGGGGTGGGCTAAAAAGTCGACACGCCACTGTATGAAAATGGAACTTCATGAAATCCTCCAAATAAACCCCAATTACTAAATACACCACAAAAAGACATTCTTGTTTTGTGTGCTTTATTGGCTAATAACTCTTGTGAAATGCCCATTTACTCTTTTTTAGTAGTTTGACGCCGAATTCATGAAGTAAAATTTCCAATATCCTATAAAAAATTGATTTTTTATAAGATAGCACTTTTCAGTGCTTTTTGTATACAAATGATTAATTCACTGTAAGCCATCCCAAATCCATTGCACTAAAAATTTTTCTAGAACAGAGTTACTAAAATTTTATAAAAAACACCTACTATATTTTTATAGAGAAGCAGCAACGCAAATTGTTAGACATTATTAGTATAAATGGGCTATATAAATACGATATTTTGGATTATAAAAATACCTTATCTCAAATTGACTGCAACAAATATTTAAGAGAATTATTTATCACAACATGTGGGCTAATTTGCCCACGATAGCTATACATACAAATCTGTAAATTTCCTTTACCCGGAACTTCTCTTGACGTCAATCTTTCCGTTTATTAGGAATAGAGAAGTGCGACCCAATTTAGTTGGGCACATAGTCATTTCTCATTTCTGTTGGCCTCAACAGAATCCGGGGAGTGAACATTGTTATTATTATTATTATTTTAAGTAATTTTGTTGACTGTATTTATTGGTAACTAAGAAACGTCTTATTATTATTATTCTTATTTAGTAACACACACACACACACACATATATATATATATATATATATATATATATATATATATATATATATATATATATAGACGATGATTCTTGAACCTCTAATATATATTTTTTAGATTATTTTTTTGTTTTCTTGGGATATGGTTCGAGTGGTACAAGGTAATGAAAACTATTTCATTTCCTTTAAAAATCTGTTATTATTAAAATTTCCAGACGTTTCGGCCGAATTTCAGCCTTTCTCAATGGAATAGTAACAAAACTAAAAAGATACATAAGATATAGATGTTATTGTAACATATTTAAAGATTATAATAAAAAAGAGACTTAATCCTTATGAGTTTTACTTACTTTTTGATTTCAGGAGATTCCATCGCACAATTACGTAATTATTAATAGGTAATTATTATATTGTTGACATACATATACAAAATAGTTAAAATAGTTGGACGATTCACAAACACATTAAAATTGTCAATATATTCAAGTCTGCCTGGACACTAAATATATATATATATAGGTGACCAGAGTTTTTTCCCTTTTTTTTCACTTATTTTATTATATTTCAAAACATGAAACGAGGAGTCTTATATCGAGAGAGAACATAAATGTATCATTTTCAATGACAATATTTAACAAAAGTTTTGTACTGACTATGGCAGTGTGAGGACATCGCAACTGTCCAATCCCACCGTTGGAAAGACTTTTTTTTTATTATATAAATGCACTTTATTAATATATTTGTTTTTTTATTAATGTCAATGTTAATTTTTTTTTATTATACATAATTAAAAAATGTTTTTAGTAACAAGAATTGTTATAAAATGTTATTGAAAATTTTACTTAAGTTTTTAATATCTGTTTTGGAATTTATCGCCAGTGGATTCTTTTTGATGTAAATCATTTCTAAAACTTCCCTTTTTTGTGTGTTCTGTTCAGTTTTTAATATACGTGTGTCTTCAAAGTTAAAATTGTGGTTGTTTTGAGACACATGTTTCGAAAGTGATGTTTGATTCTTTTTGTCGTAACGATGTCCGTTTAGACGATTTTGTAAATGTTGACTGGTTTGGCCAATATATACGCTATTGCAGTTAGAGCAGGGGATTTCGTATACAGTGTGTGTTTTCTTATTTTTAGGCGTTTTGGATTTTAGATTACTGTAGTTTTTATTAAGTAGATTATTTGCCTTATGACTTACTGAAATATTCTGTTGTTTAAAATTGATTGAAGATTTTCGGATAATTTGTTAACGTGGGCCAGTGTTAAGAATTTGGTTTCGTCATTTTTATTTTGATTGTTGGTGTTTTGTATGGTGTTATTGTGCATATGAATTCGTGATTTAAAAATTTTGTTGACTAACTTTGGTAGGTAGCTGTTTTGTATTAAGATGTTCTTAGCTTTTTTAATTACGTTTTGCTGATAGTCATTATCGGAAAGCTTTATTGCTCTATCTGCCAGACCAATAACTACTGCTCTTTTTTGTAACAAAGGATGTTGAGACAAGTAGTTTAAATATCGCCCTGACGATGTTCCTTTTGTAAACCATTCAGTTTTGATTGAAATATTTTTATTGTATAGAGTCATATCCAAAAAGTTAATTTTATGTTGTTGCTCTAATTCTATAGTCAATTTAAGTCTTTCATGGTACTTGTGGAAACATTCTAGAATGTAGTTTTCTTGTCCAATTGGAATGGCTGTGAGGCAATCGCCTAAGTATCGATTGAAAAAAGGTACGGCGAAATTCAATTTCATGGTAATAACCATAATAACCATGGTATTAAAAAAAAAGAACATTTTTTTTAATACCATGTTTGATAAAGCAAATTCTTATACAGAAATAAATGATTACAAACGTGAGCTTGCTAAGCTTTCACCTCAAGAAATTAGGGCTAAATATAGAGCCCTTTTTTATGAAATATTGGACCATATTTTAATGAAAATGACACTAAGCTTTTAAGACTCTGAAAAACTTAACATTTTTATGTTTGGCCGATTCTGCTAAATTTTCCGAATATAGTTTAAATTTTTCGACTGGCCCGTTTGAAAATTTGTTACAGTTATATGGGGAAATATTTTCAAAAAGACAACGACTTAAAAATGAGCTTGGTCTTATTTATGCCAATGACAGTAATTGGAATATATCGCTGCAAGAGCAAGTGAAAAAAATTAATGAAAATAGAGATATTTTAACCAAAGCATATACAATATCTCAAAAAAGACTTACTTCTCTAGGCAATATTTCAATTCAAAGGGAATGTCTGGAGGAGATTAGGGCAACTCATCCATTTTATGAGGATGTTATAAATGAATTTGCTGCTATGAAGGATAGGAGAATTGATTAAGTATACAAAATTTAGGTAAGTCGTAAAAAAATATTCTACCCACATATAAAAAAAATTCTGGAAAAAAATTATTGCGATATGTTCTAGCTTCATTTGCACTTCATTTACTGTTTCACCCGCGAGCCGCCACTGGTCAACAATATAATAAATAAATGTACCTATTAAAAATTACGTAATTGTGCGATGCAATCTCCTGAATCCAAAAAGTAAGTAAAACTTATCAGGATTAAGTCTCTTTTATTATTATAATCTTTAAATATTATTACAATAACATCTATATCTTATTTATCTTTTTAGTTTTGTTACTATTCTATTGAGAAAGGCTGAAATTCGGCCGAAATGTCTGGAAATTTTAATAATAACAGGTTTTTAAAGGAAATGAAATAGTTTTCATTACCTTGTACCACTCGAACCATATCCCAAGAAAACAAAAAACAATCTAAAATATATAAATATATATATATATATATATATATATATATATATATATATATATATATATATATATATTATATCCGTTTCCCATGACCTTCCACGTGCCTCCAGAATGTCGCCACATATTATCACACAGTTGCGTCATTCACAGAAACCAACATCAGCAGTTTCCAAGAATTGCGACAGTACGCTCAAACACCGTCAGCAGTCTCCATGGAAGCCAGCGGATGCTTGTCGGTTTCCCACGTACCTCAGCAAGATTTTTAATATAAATAGACTATGTAGATTTTATTAAAAACAGTATAATATTATTCTTTTAAGTTGTAACAATAATTAATGTCCATTTGATTTCCAAAGTTGTGAACATATTGTTTTATTTTATTTAATAAAAAGTGTTTTTTAAAAAGTGAATTTTTCAAATAGTGAGATAACATATATATATAAATATATATATATATATATATAAATATATATATATATATATATATATATATATATATATATATATATATATATATATATATATATATATATATATATATATATATATATATATATATATATATATATATATATATATATATATATATATATATATATATATATATATATATATATATATATATATATATATATATATATATATATATATATATATATATATATATATATATATATATATATATATATATATATATATATATATATATATATATATATATATATATATATATATATATATATATATATATATATATATATATATATATATATATATATATATATATATATATATATATATATATATATATATATATATATATATATATATATATATATATATATATATATATATATATATATATATATATATATATATATATATATATATATATATATATTATATATTTTAGATTGTTTTTTGTTTTCTTGGGATATGGTTCGAGTGGTACAAGGTAATGAAAACTATTTCATTTCCTTTAAAAATCTGTTATTATTAAAATTTCCAGACATTTCGGCCGAATTTCAGCCTTTCTCAATAGAATAGTAACAAAACTAAAAAGATACAAAAAATATAGATGTTATTGTAATAATATTTAGATTACAATAATAAAAGAGACTTAATCCTGATAAGTTTTACTTACTTTTTGGTTTCAGGAGATTGCATCGCACAATTACGTAATTTTTAATATGTACATTTATTTATTATATTGTTGACCAGTGGTGGCTCGCGGGTGAAACAGTAAGTGAAGTGCAAATGAAGCTAGAAAATATCGCAATAATTTTTTTTCCAGAATTTTTTTAGATGTGGAAGGGGTAGAATATTTTTTTACGACTTACCTAAATTTTGTATACTAAATCAATTCTCCTATCCTTCATAGCAGCAAATTCATTTATAACATCCTCATAAAATGGATGAGTTGCCCTAATCTCCTCCAGACATTCCCTTTGAATTGAAATATTGCCTAGAGAAGTAAGTCTTTTTTGAGATATTGTATATGCTTTGGTTTAAATATCTCTATTTTCATTAATTTTTTTCACTTGCTCTTGCAGCGATATATTATATATATATATATATATATATATATATATATATATATATATATATATATATATATATATATATATATATATATATATATATATATATATATATATATATATATATATATATATATATATATATATATATATATATATATATATATATATATATATATATATATATATATATATATATATATATATATATATATATATATATATATATATATATATATATATATATATATATATATATATATATATATATGTTGATTTTTAGTCCTTCACGGATGGAAAAATACAATGTGTTTTCATTCCGGGTGTACATCCGTTCACTACTGTCGTTCTAAAAAGAAAAGTTTTGCTGACGTTTCGCCAAAATCACATTTAGCATTTTCGAAGCTTTCTTTCTCGCTTCCGCATAGAGACTGAGCTGTTGGTGACTGCGATGCTTCCTTTTATACACTCACTCGGGACCGAAGGTTATATATGCGCAGGCGTTGGTCGTTATTTAAGTTTTCCGGATGGTGCTGTTGTTGTTGCGCTAATTGCGCTTGAGTTTTTGCGATTTTAGATTTGTCGATTATTGTCTTCCATACTGTTGGTAGTTTTAATGATTCGTCCCTTTTATTCAAATCACCTTGTTTTTCAATTTCTATGGCTTCTCGGATTATTCTGGTTTTATAATGTTCTATATTGGCAATCTCTCTACAACCATCGAAATTTATTTTATGGCCTGTTTTCTGATGATGTAGGAATAAAGCTGAGGTTGTTTGTTTATTTCTGATGCTGAGTTTATGCTCTTCCACTCTTGCTGATATTCGCCTGTTAGTTTGCCCCACGTACAACTTTTCACGGCCCTGGAAGGAATGCTGTATACTCCGTGGTTTTCCAGTTTGATTTTGTCTTTTGGGTTTCTAAGTAGTTTACCTATAGTTGTTTGTGGCTTGTGTATTGTTTGTATATTGTGTTTCCTAATAATTCTTCCTATTCTGTCTGTTGTGCCTTTTACATATGGTAAGACTACTTGTTGCTTTCCCGGTTCATAATTTTTGTTGTTCATGAAACCTGTGCATTAATAGCTTTTTCTATGGTGCGATTTGTGTAGCTATATTTTTTTAAAGCACTGGATATTACCTTAAGTTCGTTTTGTCTCGTCTGTGTTTCAGTTAATCGCACGGATCTGGATATTAGGGTATTTGCCACAGCTTGAATTTGTGCTGGGTGATGATGTGCTTTTGCATTTAAATATCTGTCTGTATGTGTTGGTTTTCTATACACGGTGTATTCGAAATGTCCGTTATGCAGTTTTGTGACCAAAACATCTAAAAATGGTAGTTTGTTGTTTTCCTCTAACTCTAGAGTAAATTGTATTCTGGGGTGGATTGAATTTACGTGAGTCAGAAATTTTTCGAGCTCTGCATGTCCATGTTGCCATATAATAAATATGTCATCCACATAACGCATCCATAATTTGGGCTTTAAACTTGCTTTCTCAAGAGCTTCTTTCTCGAAGTATATCATAAATAAATTCGGGACTACTGGTGATAGCGAGGACCCCATT